>OZ020198.1:18866834-18961334 GCA_963971165.1 Philopedon plagiatum | reverse complement strand
CCTACCTACTAACTTTTTGAAAATACTCAATTTCAAAAAGTTAAAATACTCTCACACAGCATTTTTATTTGATATTATGAATAAATAATTAAATTTGATAACCCTACATAAGAGATGTTAAATTTAACACTAATAATATTTACGTATTATGGTAACGTTTGCGGGTGCAAGAAAGCGAAAGAGTCGAGATGCTGACTCTAGAAAAACTCGTTAAGGGGATCTTTTCCAAAAATTCGTAAGTTACGATAATTTTCTTAACAAAAGGACGAATAACAACTTTCTGAATGTGCTGCGTGAAACCAAATAATGTTTTTTTTTGACAAATGCTGTAATGAAAGGATTTTGATTATACTTTTAAAATACTGTGTAGTTGTTCTCAATTAGTGATTTTACTAATTTTTTTTGTTGGTACTTAGGAAAAGATTTAATTTTTTAAAGTTTGCTTTAAATTACGCTTAAAAACAGAAAATAAATTATCCTTAAAGATTTATATGTCTGGTAACGTTTCAACAAATTCAATTGTTTATAGTTTTTCGCGCGCAATTTTCCGTCAAGCGCCATGTGTTCGCTCAGCCAGGTGCGACGAATACGGACGGGTTTTAGGGTATTTTTGAAAATTTTTAAAATGTTCAATTTAAGAAAAAATGTATTGGGTATGTCTGTAGCCTACCTCAGGAGTCACCCATTCCAATATACGCAGTGAATTTCATAACACCCATATATATATATATATATATATATATATATATATATATATATATATATATATATATATATATATATATATATATATAGTGTGGTCCATTAAGTGTGCAACAAACAAGTGGGAAATTTTTTTATTAGTTGCACAACCGAAATATAAATACCGCCAAAAGCTGGTGCATGTCCAATAACCATATTAGGTGCATTTAGAATGACTTCAAGTCAAACAGCATACAGGGCAGACCAAAAAATATAAAAGTCGTTCAAGAGCAAGGTACTCTTATTTAGAAAAATACAGAAAAACGTTATTAAGAAAATTTGTTTAGAATTAAAAGATATGTAGACAGGTCATAGCCTTCTATTAAAAAAAATATATTTTTATGAAGATTTTAAATTAAGTATAATGATTTTGTTTTATATTCAGCTATAATACATTTTCAAATTAACCCGTCAACTCACTTCTGCATAGCTTTCATCAAATTGAAGCAAATTTGTAAAATTTACCTAGATTTATATATTTTTTAGTAACCAAATAGTAACCAAAAACTTCATGTCTGTTGCAACGATATTACTCAAAAGTACCGAATTTCGCAAATATTCTTGAACATATATATATATATATATATATATATATATATATATATATATATATATATATATATATATATATATATATTTATGAAGATTTTAAATTAAGTATAATGATTTTGTTTTATATTCAGCTATTTCAAATTAACCCGTCAACTCATATATAAAGGGATAAATATAATACATAAAATAAATTCCCACACATTATTAATAGTATAAAGGGATTTTTCTTTGAAGTGCTCCTTACCTTCATCCCTTTTAAAGTATCCCTTGTTTATTTAGGATATCAAGTGAAGGAAGAGGTAATATGGAAAATCGACAATACCTATTAATTTTTTTGCGATTTCATAAAAGAAAATATTGTCATTTAGTATTTTTAAAGGGCTTATTTTTCATGGTAGCAAAACCCTATTGACCATTTTTATATGCTCCCTGTAAACCAATTTAATAAAAAAAAATTGTAGTGTTGATGACAAAAAATGATAAGATAAAGAAGATATGTATATTTGTACAGGTGGTTAAGGTCGGAGTTTTGTAAAAAGATTTTCGTTAATTTGGCTTTGTTAATATTATTAATATACAAAGTATAATATTAAACAATATAATCCCAAAATGTGTATTAACTGTTAAGATATACTCAATCCCACGTAAGATTTTAATAGTGCCCGTTGACACATGTCAAACATATTTGAAAAATTATAATTTAAAAGTTCCCTAAATCAGAAAACAACTCGCGGACACACAATCGCTGAATTGATGAGAGATGGATATATAAATGGTCATACATTCACAATTCACATATATGCGACGAAGATACATATTCCGGATCTAATCCTTGCAGCCAATGGTCATTGTGTTTAGCATGACGGTCCGGTAGTCCTGTTAGTGTTTGACTCTAAAAAATAAAAAAAGGAAAGGGGCGAGAATGGTAAAACAGGAGCAGCTTAGAATTTTTCAAAAAATGTTGACTAATATCTCATTTTCGGGGTTAATGAGGGCACAAAATCTAATTTTGTCTAGGGGGGGGGGATTTGTAGAAGAGATTAGGAAGTTGTCCAAAAATGTTAACTAATATATCATTTTCGGGTTTAAAAGATCTAATTTTGTCTAACAGATGTTAAAAAAAAGTTATTGGGAGGGGGGTGTGATAAAAAGGAGTGACTACGAATTTCTTCATAAATATATATGTACATATATCATTGTTAATATATCATTTTCGGGGTTTTTAAGGTCAAAAATCTAATTTTGTCTAGCCGATGTTAATAAAATTACCGGGGGTGGGATAAGAAGACCGATTGGCAATTTTTCCAAAAATGTTAACTAACATGTCATTTTCGGGTATATTGAGGTCAAAAAATTTAATTTCGTGTAACAGATGTTAAGAAAATTGACGGGAGGGGGGATAAAGAAGAGCGACTGCCAATCTCTCCAAAAATGCACAGAAAAAACACTATGGTATATTGAATTGGATACCCATTCACTCAATGACACACTCTATTCCGTATTGCACAATACTAATTCCGTTTATTTCAATGATTAGTTTATAATTCTTAACCAATGGGTTGCTTGAAATATAAGGTTTCATTGGTTTTTAATGGATCGTTCAAATATAACAATTATTTGATGCCAGTAATACCCTGTTCTAAATTTAATGCAAACTCACTGGTTTCACTACAAGTTTATTGGTAAGAATATGCACCTCATTTGATGCAAAATAGCTATGACTGTCTCAATTACAACAGTAACTAATTTAATGTAACTTCCAAAAGAAAATATTTTTGTTTAAATTCAATCATATTCGTGTTTTGAAGAACAATTACTCTTATTTAATATAATGAAGAATTTCTATTACATCAATTATACTTATATTTGAAACAAATGAAACACGCTTTATTATTTTAAAATAATTTTTATTTAATATTATTAAACATACATTGTTTAGACATTCTTTAGGTTTAGGTTTAGACCACACTAACGCGAACACCGTAAACGTTTTATATTTATTTCACTCCAAATATAGGATCTGCTTCTTTGAAAATCTGTCTCCTTTGGCCTGTATGAATCTCCTAAGTTTACAGCTAGATTTGGTGGAAACCATGTCTAAAAAAAACAAATTCAACAATAAACTTGCGATCATATTTAATGTTAATAGTTTTTTAACAATACGTATCGGCTGAGTAAACAATCATAATATTATGAAATAGACTAACCAGGAGAGATTTACAAATAAAGAAACACACTTGTTACTGCAAAGCTTCTTAGCTTTGTTTTACTTACCATAAAACACTGAAATAATTTTTTTTTATCTTCTGACAGCCCACGAAGACCGAAGTCTAAGTACCGTGGGTGTACTGGGGAATTGACTCACATCCAGAGCTGGAAACATCCCTAGGGATTTCACCAACCCTTTAAGAGGATGTCTGGGGTGGTACCACCTCGGTCGAGGAAGAATTCCTCTACCACCTTCCAACAACAATCACAAAATATCCATGGTCGAAGCGGGATTCGAACGCGCGCCTCTCGGTTGCAAATCTGGCGCCTTACCAACTCGGCCACCGGAGACCCACTTGCTCCAGTCTTGCAAAAGATCTATTATTTTTGGCGTACGACTATTCAATGAACAAAGAAAAATTCTAACCTCTCCAAGGGTGACCGTGAGCCATAGAACTAATATTTCAGCCAACAATAGGACCCATTGAATTAATTTTTTTTATTTGTCGAATACCTTATGTGTTTTAAAGGAGTGTTTATTTTAATTGAAGTGATCTAAGGATTATTGACTTAATTTTTACATTTTCTTATTTAAACCGTAGTTCTTGTTCGTTTAATAAAATATATTGTAATTTGAATCCACCTACAAATAGCTATTTTTCGCCCAATTACATTTAAGCATTCCAATCAAATAGTTTAATATTTTGGCTCTAACAATTCTACACTCCAAGGAATACTAGAAATTTATTGGATTCCAATAGTTTTTTGATTATTTCAATGATGTTTTGTTGAGACAATATTAACTTTAATATAACTAATGTGACAGTGGTCAAAAACAGTACTATTATTGTAAATAGCATAGCAGTTTTTTCTGTGTGTTAACTAATGAGTCATTTTCGGAGATATTAAAGTCAGAATAGCTAAGGTCATGTAACGGATGTAAAAAAAATTACGGCGCAGAAGGGGGGCGAAAGGAGCTGGTGGAAAATTCTTAGAAAATGTTAACTATGTCATTTTCGGGCCTACTGAGGTGTGAATATCCAATACTACATGGACATTACAAATTTAAAGAAGAAGCGATAAGATGAAGGGGAAGGGAAAATAGGTGAACTAAAAAGAAAGAGATCCATTTTTTGAAAAAAAATTAACCGACTTCACAAAAGAAAAAGCACTAAAAAGTATGAAATAATATTTTAACGTACTTATAACTGTTGGTAATGGTAAACTTAATTTTGTTCAAAGTTAGGTAACTTGTACACTGAAGTTCTGAACTTTGAAGTCGGCGCCATGTCACAGTATAAGGATCCATAATGATAATTCATAAACAATTAATAATGAGTTGTAGTTACTTTAAAGTTCCGAACTTTTGTGTACAAACAACTAAAAGTCGAACGCAATTAGGTTGATCATTAGGCTCAGTAATAAATAACTCAAAATATTACCCTTTATTAACAATTTATTAATGTATGATACTTTAAAATTGCGCCGACTTCAAAGTTCAGAACATTGATGTACAAGTTACCTAACTTTAAACAAAATTAAGTTTACCATTAACCACTGTTATAAATACGTAAAACTATTATCTCATGCTTTTTAGTGCTTTTTCTTTTGTAAAGTCAGTTCATTTTTTGAAAAAAAAATTACTGAAATCTTTTTTCAGATAGGCAATGCGTGACTGTAAACCAGAGATAACCGACAAAAGAACTTTATTATATTTACTCAACAATCTTAGGTACTTTTTAACTCATATTTCTTATTTATACGGTTTTTTCAGTATCAATATAGAGGTATAAATTACGTATAAGTTTCAAAAGCAGAGTAAATCTACAAGAATGCTCTAGGCCAGCTTTTGTAAATATTCATTCGATAAAATGAAAGAAGTAAAAAAAAGCGCAATTATAAAATAATAGCCTTTTTTGAACAGAAAACTGAATCTTTGGAACACTGGGTGACATTTCATTTATCTGGTCGAAAAAGACGAGATAAATACATTTCCCTTGTTTTCTAAAGTCTTATATCATTAATTTGAACATTTTACATTTCATTGGAGCACCGGAAGACGCAGAAAGCTTAATTGCTATTCTCTAGTAAATCAACTAAGAATATCTTAATTAACAGAAAGTAAGTGTTATTGTTTTAAAAGTGATAGTAGGGTTCAGGGTGCGTATTCTCGTAATTCGCAGAAAACAAAAGGAAGTTATTTTAACATACATATTGTAACGTAAAATCAACGAGATGGGACAATACAAGCTCTTTCAGTTTTAAATAATTGTACTAAGAACATTGGTACAAAGTTTAGCACACTGACTGTAATGGAACTAGTACATTTGTAAATTGTGTTCATTTTCTGCTAGAACACCTACATATGTCACCGTACATAAACTTGAACGGTGCCTATATCGTCTACCAGTTAGTGCTATTTTTTACCCGGCTTCACGAGGAGGTTATCAATTCGACCCTATGAGTAATTAATAAGAAGTTGCGCTTGCTTTAAAGTTCACAACTTTGTGTACAAATTACTAAAAGTCGAACACAATTAGACTGTCCATTAGGCTCAGTAATAAATAACCAAAAATATTACTCTTTATTAACAATTTATTAATGAATTATTATTAAGGATTCATATTATACTTTAAGATTGCGCCGACTTCAAAGTTCAGAACTTCGGTGTACAAGTTACCTAACTTTGAATAAAATTAAGTTTACCATTACCCACAGTTATAAATACGTTAAAATATTATTTCAAACTTTTTAGTGCTTTTTCTTTTGGGAAGTTGGTTCATTTCAAAAAAAAATTATTACTTTGCAACACCGTGTCATATACCTTTTATCTAACGACCTACACTCTTCTCCAAGTACCCCCATCCATTTTCTAAAATCAGTTCCAGATGGAAACCTAAGCTGGATATCCAGCGCAGGTCTATGGACATCAGTGTTGTGCATAATCTGATAATAATGTAATTTTATCCATAAATCTAAATACACTTTAGTCATATTACGATGTAATCTGACTTAATCGTATTTAATTAATTGTAATAATAATCACTCACGGGTAGCTAGCTCTTTCTATATGGGGGGCTTAAGCCCGAGCCCCAGCAGCAAAATTATGTAAAGATATTGAAATACAAGCACAAAAAGTTAGGGATATTAAAGAAAAGTTACAAAAAAATATGTTTTGCAAACAAAATATATTATTTCTAGTTGTAATAATTAAAAATAGACCGCTACAATATAAAACAATAATTCGCGATTTAATGGTTGTGAAAAATAAAACCAAAAAAAGTATTGAGAAATTACTAATATTTTATATGATGACCGTGGTTGCCATAGAACTGCTTGTATACGCCTAGGCGGGCATACTCCTTATGTAGTTGTGTACGTCTTCTTATGATCCCAAAAAATCCCAAACATTTTCAGTCAGATTAAGATCCGATGATCTTGGTGGTAGTCTCAAATGATTAATTTCATTTGCTTGGATTTGGTCACGCACAATTCTGGCCCTATGGGGTCGAGCATTGTCATTTGCAAACATGAAATTGTGTTCCAAATTGTACCTGTAGTCCTCAACAATGCCATTTACGATGTCATTTCGATATTTCTGACCATTCATCGTTGTGTAGTAAACGCTTGTCAAGATCATTGATCAGTTCTTTCTTTTACACTTTCTTTAGATTGTTCTTTGTTACTTTATATCTTTATTATATTTTTTGTCAATTATCATTCATTCAAGTATCATTCCTGGATTCCTGGTACTGTATATTTTCATTATTTCGTTAATATATATCTAATTGTTATACAAAGTCATGGGTTTTATTTAATGGCAAGATTGACATTAATTATTAAGTTCAAACTTCGTTGGCCGTCGCGTCGGCGTCAAGAGGGAGACGGCGTGACAGGAGAGATCTGTGGTTGCGACCACTTCCAGAATTTCGATCTTCAAATGGCGAAAACTTGAGTCTTCTAGATCGGCTGCAAGTTTTAGGTTTGAGTAACATAGAGTCTTGTACTAATATTCACTACCTTTAGCTTGATTTCATTTGAATATTACTGTGACGGCAAGAAGGCATCTTTGTCAAATTATAGTTTAATCTAGATAATTTATAAGAACCCATAAAGGAATATTGTTACAGTTTCATTTGTCCCAATTTGACATAGATAAAAAAAAATGTTTAGTCTGTGACAGTACTACTACGGCTACTGTTGCCCGCGACTTCGTCCACGGTATAACAATTTTACTCCATTACAAACTTGAACTCCCATTCACCATCCTAGGGGTTCATTTATTAAAAACTGTAAAACACGTGTTTAAACATTTATTTTTTAGAGTACTTTTATGAAGTCTCGAGTTAATCTTATATTTTTATGTTATAAATTTTAATATTTTTATATTATAAATATTAATCTTATATTTTTTCTCCATGCAAAGTTTGAACTTCTGTTTCACCCCCTTAGAGGTTGAATTCTGAAAAACCCTTCCTTAGTGCATGCCTACGTTATATAAGAAACCTCTGTGCAAAATTTCGAGTTTCTAGACCCAGCGGTGTGGGCTGTGCGTTGATACGTCAGTCAATCAGTCAGTTTCTTCTTTTATATATGTACATATAGAGATTAACAATAACCCAGAGTGTTGTGTTACTGCGCATATTATATCTATACTATATATATATATATATATATATATATATATATATATATATATATATATATATATATATATATATATATATATATGTATATATCTATACGCGGACGGTGTTCTGTAAGTCGAACTAAGCCCATGTTGGGGAGTTTTTTAATTGATCAAAGATTTGTTATGTTTCCCTACTGGATGGACTTCTGTGCCTAGAATCCAGTCCTGTTTACTTTCTCCCAAAAATCCATCAATACTCAACCCATCCAATAATACAAAAATTACGGTCTTTTGTAAACTTCTTCCCGACAACACTGTGTTAAGTACAAACTAGTACACGTCCCTTAATGTCTGTAAAGTTGTCTGGGACAGGGATGATGTAGTATCTTGGGGTAGATTGTAAAGCATTGTTTTATTAGTTTATATATACATATATTAGCTTCGTCGTAGATATTGAGATTGTGTATATAATTAGCTTCTTCGAATAATCTAATAAGTGTTCTACGGCGAATGAATATAATTAGTTGGCATATGTTTATTTTAGAGCTCTGTAGGCGATAAAGTAACGGATTTATTTAATATAAAGTTATAATTTTGGTTCTAAGCTGTTCAGTTTTTAGCTCATATTTATAATACAGCATGTAACATTTTACCAGTGATTCTTTGGTCAAGCTTGAGTACTAATGTACCGTGGGCATCTGAAGAGAAGAGAAATGTAATTTATTGACACGGGATTTAAAGGATTAGACGTTGGGAGGGGAAGGGAAAACATCTGCAGGCAACTTGTTTCATAATCTGGAGACCCTAGGTATGAACGAGCGAGAGAAGCGGGAAGTTCTAGGCTTTTGTAGCTGGACAGTAAAATAATGCATACGTAACGCGCCTCTCCTTGTTCGGGTTAGGAACAGTCAAGGGGGAATTACAGCAGCTAGTTCTTCAGAGCAAAATCCGTGGAAATATCGGTAAAAAGGGACAAATCCCCAACAACGCGGCGATGAGCGAGAGATGGGAGGTTTGCTGTTAGGACTGGATCATTGATGAGTCGAATGGCTCTCTCTTGGATAGAATCAAGGATGTTAAGTGGCGAAGGTCGAATATGATGCCGCTCCCCATATGTGGGAGCAGTACTCTAGGTTAGGTCTTATTTGGGAAACATAGGGAGTGTATAAGCTGGAAGGGGGAAAATATTTTCTGACTCGAAAGAGAAAACCAATTGTTTTAGCTGCTGATGTGGCTATTGAAGTAATGTGTTTGTGCCAGCTGATATCATGTTCGAAAGCGATGCCAATAAAATCGAATACTTCTTTTTTTTAGTCTTGGGAAATAGTTACGAAATATCCAGGTTGAAGTTTTGTGAAGTAAAAAATTGAAGCTCAGATTCAGAAGAAAAGTTGATCCAAGTCTGAACTTAGGACATCAGTATACAGTAGGAACCTGAGCAAACCCCAATAGTGGGATTTTTTTCTCTGTCCTTCATCTATAACAACATTTTAAACTTTGAATTTGAAATTTCATGGATGAAAGTGAGTACTTAAAAATTTTCCGCTTTGTCTTGTCGAATCCAAGCAGAAAAATAAACATACAACAAATAAAACCAAAGGAAGATAAGTATTAAAAAATGTATATGTTAAAAGGGCAAAAAATAAGATTCAAAGTTGTGTGGTGTATTGATTTTGTCATTAGGGTAAACGGTATTTATATATAGGTCGTACATTTAACATAAAGCTAAAATGATGTATGATTTTTAACGTGTTAAATGTTCTTTTGCGTATCTACAAAATTTCTTTTCGTGCAACGTCAACTTTGTTGACATGTGTACCGAAGTAACATAAGTCGACGCAAAATACTTTCAGAGACATTTGTAACAATAATTCCTTGCTCAATTATATTGTTGTATTTAGTATATTACGAAGTTATATTCCTCTCTGTTTGAATTTAGCATTTTGTTCGCCATTAAAAAAAAATCATTCTGTACCTCAGTAATTTCGGAATTTCATTTATTTTTGAAAAGGTAGGTATCTACACAAAATTTAAAAATAAAAACAAGATTGTATAGTATCTTTACTTGAATGAATATTTGAATTAATATCTCTGTTCTATTGTTAAAGATTTTAAGTTAATTTCAGTAAAATATAATATCATAAAAGCAGTAAAACAAGTAATACCCATTCATATATTTTTGAAAAGGTTCATCCACAAAATCTAAAAAAGAAGAGTTATATAGCGAGTTAATTCATAACTTAATTCATATTTTGGCTATTATTTCTACTGTTGAAAACATTTAATTCCATATGCTTTGATGTTGCTCACACCGCAAAATATCGAAAAAATGGGGATTTATGAAGCAAACATTGTTATTAGATTCTTTCATGTTTGAACGGTGTTCAAACAGGAGGTTATTGTGGAGCATCGCACATGCCAATAAAACGGAAAAATTGACTGCTATTAATTTTGTCGCTACAGAAATATTGTCATATTTCCCCAGATATTCATCATTTTTTCCAAATTTCTATACATTTTTCATATTATTTATTTAACATTTCGGAAACCACTCTACGTGCTGCGATTGCATATCGCTGGCCTCGCCTTTATTTTATGAACCCTGACCAGGTTGAACTGTTAGTATAAACTGTTCTTGGGGGATTCATATAAAAAGCGTACCAGCGAGGTGCAAAAGGAGGCGTCACTGTGGTGCCGCACGAACGGTACAATTAGCGCCAGCCCTTTAGGCTGACCGAGTACTCCGATAGAAGCTGCCCCCTACGCTACCCAACGTGTGGCGCCTAAGATGTGTCGGCTTTGTCGGTGTGTAGGCTATTCGATCAGTAACGTGTTGGAACTCCCTAATAATAGAACTTTGTAAAGAAAGTGTGTAAATGTGAACCAGACTACCAGGACAGTAACCATTTTTATTCTTCATTTTTAAGCTAGTTTTACCACACCTCATTTCACCCAAATAAATACGGAGTGTACCGAGCCTGCGAGCTCCAAATCGTTTGTTTATATTGTATTTGTTTATTGTATATTTTGTTTATGTTATATTTGTATTTTGTATATTTGTATTTTGTAAACGTGTGATGTGTAAATTTTTAAAGCTAGGGGCTAGCTTTTACAGGCGCGGGGGAAATGTCATATTTCCCCAGATATTCATCATTTTTTCCAAATTTCTATACATTTTTCATATTATTTATTTAACATTTCGCAAACCACTCTACGTGCTGCGATTGCATATCGCTGGCCTCGCCTTTATTTTATGAACCCTGACCAGGTTGAACTGTTAGTATAAACTGTTCTTGGGGGATTCATATAAAAAGCGTACCAGCGAGGTGCAAAAGGAGGCGTCACTGTGGTGCCGCACGAACGGTACAATTAGCGCCAGCCCTTTAGGCTGACCGAGTACTCCGATAGAAGCTGCCCCCTACGCTACCCAACTTAGTGACGTAAGTGTATTATTGTGCTTGTACCTGGTATCAATATAAGTGTTTTATTTATCAACCCTGACAGCCTCAGCGTGACAATATTGTCATAGTCTGTGTTTTTAACTTTCCCAATATTTTTCCGTCTCTTTTGTGAGAGGAAACCACTTTGTTTGCTAGACATGCATAACACAATGATTCGTGACATAATTTAAAAATGCACGTTGTTTACCAGCGTCTCTGATTGGGCAAAGAATAAGTGAAAACCAATTTAATTCCTGCAAACGCAATTATTTTTTCCCGCTTTTCCTCGCTCTATTGGAAACTTGAGGAAATCGGAGTAAAATGGAGAAAGTAATGTAAAATATGGTAATTATGGAATTGATTTAAGGGATCTACTATGTTTTAAAACTCTTGAATTCCAAAATAGGGTTGTCATAGCTTCCCATCCACGTACGGATCTACTAATCTTATGTATCTTAGTCTACTACTAGGTTAAAGCTCGTTTTAAGCTCTTTCGTTGCCTTTTGACAAAATGGTAAGTACCTTAATAAGTGTGAATATAAATATTTCAAGATTCTTAAAAGACGCCAAAATCGGATTTTTCTTGAGGACCACGATTAAAACTTAAATAAAGAAAAAACTTTGTAGTTTTAGGAATAAATATACCGTTTGGAAGATAGTTTAAGTTAAAGTGTATCACAGAATTTCAGTTAGATGAAATTCTTTTAATTCCCCAAAAAATAAAATACGGTGTGCAGCACAAATATTGAAAATTTTTTACTTTTAATGGCCATAATATTTTTGAAACCGACTACTCTGACATAAAATTTACGTTTATCTCTAATAAAGTCTACAGAAAATAGTATTTGCGTACTGTATAGTCATTGCGATCTACTTTTTATACAGGGTAATTCACAAAAAACGATTAAATCATATTTTTTGTCTGAAGTAAGCGAAAATTGATACTTGGGTATAACTTTAAAATTTAAACATTTCCTAATAAAAAACATTTCGAAAGTGAAAAATAGGGGTACTTTACTCTTAACGCAGTTTCGAATTTTTGACTCTTCCTCGTATGCCATAAGACTTTCATCGGATTTGTTGGGTATTATTTTGGTTTGAAGGTATGCAGAACTTTTTCGAGATAAAATAAATTTGTTAAATTCAAAGATAAAAAATTTCCCATATGCTGCGCACTTTCTGGTGGTCACTGTATATGCATTATTTTATTTTTATGAGTTATGTTTCTACGTTTGTGTTAAAAGTTAAAATGATATATTTTTTTGTTCATAAATATTCTGGAAATCTTTATTCGAAAACTCCGTCTTCCGTCGCCTAACGCTTAAATGATATTTTAAATTTGCACACTTAGGACTGAACATGGATTTATTATATTATAAGGATTCGATGTCCGTATACTGTGAGCGTATCGAACGTGAAGCCTTATATTAAATTTGTTGTTTGTTTTCCCCCAAGTTTTTAGTTTACGAACTACGTACTTGAATCAAGAATGGTAGTAGAAAGAGATAAAATAGCATTGGAGTGTTGGAGCTCAGAAGAATTGCTGTCTGTGCTGGTTGCTTAGGAAAACGGCCGAACCTCGGTCTTAACACTCGGTTACACGTACGTCGTTGTCTAATGAACTAGAAAAGAAAAAGTGCGACGTATAGATTTATATAGATTTATAAATGACTCGGAGCGACTTTAAATAAACACCTTTAGAAATAACATCACCTATAAATAATAAAACCTTTTTAACTTAAATTTATTATTATTTAGCAGAAAAATAAAATATTTTGGGGCTTTTATTACCTTTAGTAAATCTTGTGATGCTTCTAACGTATTTTTTGTACAAAAATACAAGGTAAAATTAGATGTGGCCAATGTTTACAAATTGTGTTTACAGTGTAGTTTAGAATGGTTTGTTTTGGCTTCAAAGAATGTTACATCATCCGGTATCCAGTCTTAATAAATCCATTGGACTGAATATTAATAGAATTACACAATCTTGTAGTGGTGATATGATATATCGCAATTCGCGATATTTTGTTGAAGCTGTTCGCAAATTCTTACCTACTCGAAAGTCGTGATCACGTCACGCTTTTAAATCACTGATATCAAAAATAACGATATCGTTCATCTCTACAATTACACTGTTCTTAGCCACATTGGGCAATAGGGGATTTTCAAAAAGTTCTGCTTGGATGTCGTCATGGTAGTCCAAATATGAATCTTTAATACTTTTAGAGGACAACCACAAACAATTCGGAACCCAACCATCTTCGGAATCAGCATGTAAAATGGTAATTTTTTTATATTTTTTCGATGGGGTTTGACATTTTCCTGATGGATCTATCCAGCCTTTTGCTGAGCTGTCATGTGTATCAAACCACGTTTCATCGAAGTAGATAATGGAACGATTTTCTAATCTGTACTTTCTTATAAGTTTTAAATAATCATAGCGCCACTGTCGCAATCGTTGTGATTCCATTAATATTTGTCTTTTATTAATGGTCTGATAAGTAAAAAGCAAAAATTTCTGCTTGGATGTCATCATGGTAGTCCAAATATGAATCTTTAATACTTTTAGAGGACAACCACAAACAATTTGGAACCCAACTATCTTCGGAACCAGCATGTAAAATGCTAATTCTTTTTTATTTGTTTGATGGGGCTTTGGTTTGATATTTTCCTAATGGATCTACCCAGCCTTTTGCTGGGCTGTCATGTGTATCAAACCACGTTTCATCGTGGTAGATAATGGAACGATTTTCTAATCTGTACTTTCTTATAAATTTCAAAATAATCATAGCGCCACTGTCGCAGTCGTTGTGATTCCATTAATATTTGTCTTTTATTAATGGTCTGATAAGTAAAAAGCAAAAAGTTCTGCTTGGATGTCGTCATGGTAGTCCAAATATGAATCTTTAATACTTTTAGAGGACAACCACAAACAATTTGGAACCCAACCATCTTCGGAACCAGCATGTAAAATGCTAATTCTTTTTTATTTGTTTGATGGGGCTTTGGTTTGATATTTTCCTAATGGATCTACCCAGCCTTTTGCTGGGCTGTCATGTGTATCAAACCACGTTTCATCGTGGTAGATAATGGAACGATTTTCTAATCTGTACTTTCTTATAAGTTTTAAATAATCATCTATCGCAATCGTTGTGATTCCATTAATATTTGTCTTTTATTAATGATCCAATAAGTAAAAACCATTTCAGATAATACTCTCCAAACACTTGTCCTGCTGCAAGAAATGTTGGTTTCATCTTGCATTAGTCGCTACTTTAATGAAATCAACGTAGGCATAATTTGCTTTTAGTACATAGCATCCATTATTCTACGAATTAAGTCATTGTCGCTTTCGTCAAAACACTTCTTTTATCAACATCACTGCGTACTTTTTTGTCTTTAATTTACTTTGTCACAATATCTTTAACTGTAGACAAAGGAGTTTTCCTTAATAAAAACTTTTCTGTTGCAGCTGCATTTACATTGTTCAATAAAGAAACATACACATTTTTAACAATTTGCTTGGCATCGGGCGATAAATATTTTCTTTTTAAATTAGCCCTACCGGAGGGACTATAATCAACGTCTTTCCAAGGACGCCACATTATTTAGCACGTTTAGAAGAACATAAAATACGAATAAAATCATCTCAGTAAGCAAAATTTGGTCTCATTTAAGGAATAAATACGTAATTGTTTTGGATCTATGTGCCTAACCAAAAATTTTGTGTCGAAACTGTAACCTTTATGTGTCTTTTATGTGTGGGAAGTGAAGCAACGTGACACTTATCAATTTTTTAGCAATACATTGCCGACACAATTGAGTAATAATATCTGCCTCAGATCAGTTATTATGTCTGCCGCAAATCCCACTATTAGTTTAAAAGGGAAAATTGCTTTTTAAAAGGAACTGTTATACACAAGTTAGGAATAATTGTTTTTTTATATTTAATATTATATATACGACGAGTAAGCTGAAACAAATATGTCAAAATTCTGATTAATAATACCATTTATAATAATGACTTTTTCCAGCCACCAAACGTCACTTTTCTCTTGCGATGAAGAATTTTTCGTACAGTTTTTCCGTATACCAAAAATAGTAACAGGGGCCTTCAAATCGAAAAAAAATTAATATTTTTCGGTTATAAACAATAACAACGGTTTAATGAGTAATATTTACATTTGATTCATTAACAATTAATCAAATTTTTGTTTCCTTTTATAGAAATGGACAATTTAAAGTTTGGTTAAAAAAATTAACAAAAAAAAAATAAAGGAAAATATGGCCGCACCACGCAAAACTCCCTATTTCTGCCTTATATGTGTAAAAAGACGCAACTTGGGCAATGTGTAACACACTTCCTGCTCGGTGGCACACAATTCCCACTTTTCTTTTTTAGTAACACAAATAAGGAATCTAGTAACACTATTCCGTATTTAGTATAAATCGCCGACATAATGGTCAATGCTAATAAGCGTGTTGTGTTAATATGGGAATATCATGGTAATCATTTCTTTATTGTGCCACCAACAGCTCACATGTGTGCCTTTAGAAAAACCTTGGGTAAAATTTCTACTTTGTGTCACAAACAAATCCACTATTAAATTTCAAGAACACATTACTTACAATGTGTCACATCACACATACCAAAGGTACATATTGGTGTCTTTGGTAGGCACAGACACAGTGCCGACATTTTTTTAACACATTTCCTACAGCACATTAAGCCTCACTTTAACTTATGTAACAATGCCTTGTGTGTGGATGCAATTCCTACATCGTGTAAAAGCACACACAATGCCTTTTTAGTACAAAACTGCAAACGGGTTGTGACGTCACTTAATATTTCGTGTGCATTTTGACCCTGAATAAAGGAAGTGCGACCTAAGAGTGACATCGCCAATGATGCATTTCCCTGTTAGGAATAAAATGCTTACAGGGATATAACAACTGCAAGGTTTACCAAACGAATAGGGACTAAACTAAAATATTTCGAAATTATTAAACCCGGTAAAAAATTCTTTATTCGTACCGTTTACTGATTATATTAAAATTATGTTTAACTGTTATTTTATTGGAGCCGGCTCTGATTACAGTTCTTGCAAATTATCGGATTTTATTACAGTTGCTGTCGATAATAGTTTATTGCAGGCAATAGGTCAACGAAATAACTTGAAACGAGCTGTACGAGTAGCTATTTGAGACCACCTTGTCTCCTCTTTCCCCTCCCCTCTACCCGTCTCTCCACCACTCTACCTCTGCATCTCCACCCTCTCCCCTCCCCGTTCCCGATGTCCCCTCTACCCCTCCCCCATCACTCTTTCCACTCTTTCTCTGCCCCTATCCCCTTTCAAGACTAAGACGGTATCCTATCTTAATTAGTGGTGTAAATGAATAAAGAAGGATATTTAAATGAACATAAATCTTTATTAAAAAAAGCTAACTAGTAAGTAAAAATATTTAATAAATTATTTTCAACTTTTTACCCAATTTATAATCTTGCCTCGATTTCCCCTACACTTTTCACAATTTAACAAATATCGATGAGATCGCTAACGACTGTCACATCCAGATCGGCGAAGTAAAATAATTTTTCAACTTCGTCCTTTAAGAGCTAAATCATTTGTTTATCTTCGTTTTTTTAGCATACTCTCCGACGTTTCTCAATTTTGCTGCAAAATGTTGATACACGCAAAATACGTTTCTTATTTTGAAATGACGGAAAAATTGTAAAGCATGCTTTTAAGTAAATAAGGCCTTAAATACAGTATGTTCGCGTTTAGATGAGGCCAATTGGGCCAAATTTTGCAAGATACGTAGAAATATCACTCCTAATAAAAGTTGTATGTGCTTGTGCTTGTAAAATAGATGAGATTCACCTTATGAAAAATTTATTTTTTTATACAGGAAGCATAGAAAATACGAAAAAGTTATTTTGCGTAAAAGTAAACATACCTTGTATATTATTTTCTACCAAAATAACAACAAATATGAAATATGTTTTAAATTAATCCCTAAGCCAAAGTACAAGATTTCATTAAAAAATTTAAATATTAAAAGTAGTCACATTATTTTTGTCTCAACTATTCTCTCTCACATATTTAACCAGAGTACTTGTTGCTACATATTAAACAATACTAACACCTATGGATATGTCTTTATTAAATGAAGCAATTATTTCATTCAAAATATTTCTTATTCAAGTGCAAATTGAAATAATACGAACATTTAGTTAAACTTAAAAGAATATGATATAAACTAGCAGGCGCGGCCCGTGAAATTTTAAAGTTGTATATCTCTGTTGCTACTTATGAGACCCATGCCAAGTTCAGGTTTCTTAATAGTGAGCCTACTAGGAATGTTTTGGTAAAGGAAAAAAATATTTTGTAACTTGCGAAAAAAAGTTGAATTTTTGAATTGACCCACATGGAAAAAAATTTACCACGCTTAGGTATTTTATTTATTATTTTTTAAAACAAATTTTACATCATTTTGTCGACAATTCTTAAATTTTAAGAGAAAAAAATGTGCGGACTATAAAAATCCTCTGTTCAGTAGATAGCATTTTGATCAGCAGTATTTTAAATTAAATAACTGCTTCATTTATTAAAGGCATTGACAAATATGTCCATAGGTGTCATTATTGTTTAATATATAGAAACTAGTACTCTGTTTAAAAGTGAGAGAGAGAATAGTTGAAACAAAAATAATGTGATTAAACTCGTTACTTTTAGTATTTAAATTTTTTAATGAAATCCTGTACTTTGGCTTAGGGTTTAATTTAAAACATATTTCGTATTTGTTGTCCTTTTGGTAGAAAATATATTTTCTTTTACTCAAAATAACTTTTTCGTGTTTTCTATGCTCCTTGTATAAAAAAATTAAATTTTTTCTAACGTGAATCTCATTTATTTTACAAACAAAAACATTTATTAGGAATGATATTTCTACGTATCTTCCAAAAGTTGGTCCAGTTGTCCTCTTCTAAACGCGGACCTACTGTATATACCTTCAATTCTCAATTTTTTAAGGACTGCCTTTAATATTATATATTTATACAGATACTCTAACTGTCTCATTAAGCACATTCTCCCTTCTTAAAAAAAATATCTTATAAACTTGGCTCAACAAAATATGTTATACGTATCCAAGCTTTGATATTTTCTTGTTTCATGTAAATAAACGTTTTGGGCCAAAAAATATTTTTTATTTAAAATTGTTTTGTTGTATTAGCGTGAAGGGTTTTAGGAGATCCTCCTAGATAAAAAAGGGGCAATTACTCATATTCTCCTTTTCGGAAAAATAATTTCAAATAAATAATAAAGATTTCTCATGAAAGTAAGTTAATAAAACCAAGACTGCTCGTGTGCAGCCTGTTCAGAAGAAAGGTTCCAAGTCCCTTCTATCCAATTATAGGCCCATCTCTCTTCTCTCTGTTGTCAGCAAAGTTATGGAGAAAATCATTAACTTGCAAATCTTAAAATATCTAGAAAAACATAGAATCCTCCATGACAGATAGTATGGATTTCGTCACCAAAGACCCACACCTCCTTGCCTTCATCACACATAACTGGAATAAGTCTCTCGAATGGCATGGCGAATCCCAGATTAGTGCTCTAGATACTGCCAAGGCTTTTGATCAAGTATGGCATGCCACAGTCCTCAACAAACTACCTTCGCATGATCTTTCTCTCAAACTATGTACCTGAATCGGTAGTTTTGTCTCTAATCGGCCAATCGGCGCATATCTGTCGTGGTGGCCGGTCGCTCTTCTAACTTTCATCCTATCAATGCTAGCGTACCCAAAGGTTCAGTCTTGGCACCAACCCTATTTCTTTTTCACATTGCACCTGCTCTCTTGAACTACCAATCCCATCCAGAGTTATGCTAACGATAGAACTCTTCACTCCAACATTCATTTTCCTAGACAAGTCTTGATCAAGAGCTGGATAATAGTCGCAGACATATGCACCTTTCCCAAAATCTCCAATTAATCTTAGACTGGGATTCCAAGAACCTTGTTCAATTTAACGGCTCCAAAACCCAGTCTTGCTCCCTGTCACGCAAAAAATCCGGCAACACTTACCCCATCAACATGAATGGCCAAGCCCTACAGAACAATGTTCATTCGATCTTGTTGTCATTGCTTTCGAGCATGATCTCAGCTGGCACACACATTACTTCAATAGCCACATCAAACATATCGTTTATCGAAATACTTATTAACATTGCAAAGATCTATTTTACTTACATACTAGGAAACACTGAAGTCCACTTCCAGTTCACACAAACACTGAAACACTCCAGTCTCCAGAATTGCAAAAGGTCTATTATTTTTGGCGTAACTTTAACGCAATAAACAAACAGGCTGCAAGCTTAAACGACTATTCAACCTACAAATACCAACAGCATAATTTTGACCTCTCCAAAGGATGTCCGCGAGCAATAGAAGTAAAACTTCAGCCAACAATAGAACCCATTGAATTAATAATTTTTATTATTTCTCTAATACCTTATATGTTTTATTGGAGTGTTTATTTTAATTAACATTATATAAGGATTATTCACTTAATTTTTAGATTTTCTGTTTAAACTGTTGTTGTTGTTCGTTAAATAAAATATATTGTAATTTGAATCACACCGCCTACATAAATCTATTTTGCGCCCTATTATATTTAAGCATTCTCATCAAATGGTTTACTTTTTTGGCTCAAACAATTCTACACTCTAAAGAATAATAGTAATTTATTGGTTTCTAACAATATTTTGGTTATTGAAAAAATGGTAATATAGTTTTCAAAGAAGTAGGAATACTTTTGAACTCCAATAATAAGACTATATTTAAAGAAATATTTTTTAAAAAATTATTTCAATAATGTTTTGTTGAGACAATATTAACTTTATAACTAATGTGACCGTGGTGAAAAATAATACTATTATTGAAAATAGCATAGCAGTATTTTCTGTGCAGGGACTGAAAAACTCGCTGTCAATAATTTGTCAAAGTACATTCGTTTGTGAAGTCGTATGATTTTCGATGGATAATCTGGAAGAAAATGATCTAAATGTGGAAGTAAATGAAGCAGCTAGAAGAGCTACTTTTGAAAAAGTCTAAGGCGAAGTGAAAGGCGTTTTTGGAAAATATATCTCTGGCATATTTCGAAGAGAAGTCGAAGATATGGAAGTTTTCATCTCTTTGGTCTCACTATTCGATGATAAAAACTGTGTTGAAATTAAAGTTCAATGTAGATATAAGAAAACATTTCAAGTTTATTGCTTCTTTGAAGCGAAAAGGAGACGGCTATCAGCCCAAAAAGTCTATGATTTTGACGAGGGATCAAATCGAGTCGTTCCCGAGAAATGCACCAGACGATAAATACCTCATGATGAAAGTAGCCACTGTATTGGATATATTTGGACCTAGTCCTCACAAGAAAACTCCCTTCTCTCGCTCATCGCCGCGCTGTTGGGGATTTATCCCTTTTCTACCGATACTTCCGCGGATTTTGCTATGAAGAACTAGCCGGTATTATTAATTCCCCCCTTGACTATTCCTAACAGAACAACAAGAAGCGCGTTACGTACGCCTAGAACATCCCACTTCTATCGCTCATTCATAGCTAGAGATCCCAAATTATGGAACAAATTTCCTGCAGATGTTTTCCCTTCCCCTCCCAACTTAAAATCCAGTGTTAATAGATTACATTTCCATTCTATTTAGACGCCTACGGTACGTTAATACTTAGGCTTGAAGCCTACGTGGGCTGTGTCGGATAAAAAGAAATAATCTGCATTGTAGGTCAATGCCTTTAAATAATTGTTATTTTTTTGTTCCAAATAAATAAAAGTTTTGGAACAAGAAAATATTTTTTTCTTTTAAACCTTCTTGTTGTCTTAGCGTGAAGGGTTTTAGGAGTCCCTAGTAGATTAAAGAGGGCCAATGTCTCATCAGCGTTTCGTCTCAAACAGGTAGAAGGGCCAAGCAAGAATCAAAATCCAGCAGGGCTGCTGCATCGAGCGCTAACGCCGGCTGCTGGTTTTCAGCTGGAGCGGCCGGGCGCACGGCCCCCTGCTTTGCGATGTTGCCGATTCTACAAATCCATTTTTATCACAAACAATATCACGGCGATAATTTATTAATAGTATATTATAAACACTTGGTATTTTATTGCGTTTACTTCAACGCAGACGTTCCTACTATATACTGACGCTGAAGTGAAATGTACATCTTGTGCATACAGTGGTATATGGATGAACTGATTGAAAAGTGTAGAATTTATATGTTATGTAACATTTTAATTTGGGGAAACTTTTTCTGAACTTTTATAAAGCATGTTAATTTGTAAAGAAGGAATTTAAGATATTATAAAAGTTAAAAAGCACTAAAAATTATTGATACAATAACACACACAGAAGTAAATACTATTAAGAACCTTATTTTTGTACACACATGAAAAAGAAGTTTTCGCCAAGAAAATATATCTTTAGCAAACTTTTCGTTTTGCTTTAATAAGTAATTCATAATATTAAATTAAATATAGGAAAGCTTAGTCGCAGCTACATTTTTGTTAATATAGGCTTAATATTTGGTTATATACATATATGAACTAGCTTTCGCCCGCGACTTCGTCCGCGGTAACAATTTTACTCCATTACAAACTTTAAACCTCCATTTTACCTCCTTAGGCGTTGATTTATTAAAGATTGTAAAACACGTGTTTAAATATTTATTTTTTATAGTAATTCTATGAAGTTTGGAGTTAATAGGATATTGTGATATTTTTTCTCCAAAGTTTGAACCCCTGTTTCACCCCCTTAGGGGTTGAATTTTGGAAACCCCTTTCTTAGTATATGCCTACACAGAAAAAACACTATCGTTTATTGAATTGGATACACATTCACTCAATGACACACTCTACTCCGTAATGCACAATACAAATTCGGTTTATTTCAATGATTGATTTATCATTGTCAACCAATAGGTTATAAGATTGCTTGAAATATAAGGTTTCATTGGTTTTTAATGGATCGTTCAAATATAACGATTATTTGATGCCAGTAATACCCTGTTCTAAATTCAATGCAAACTATCACTGGTTTTACTAGAAGTTTATTTGTAAAAATATGCACCTCATTTGATGCCAAATAGCTATTATTGTTGCAATTACAACAGTAATTAATTTAATGTAACTTACAATAGAAAGAAAATAATTTTGTTTAAATTCAATCATTTTCGTGTTTTGAAGAACAATTACCTTTATTTAATATAATGCAAAATTTCTATTACATCAATTATACTTATATTTCAAACAAATGAAATACGCTTTATTATTTCAAAGTAATTTTTATTTAGGTTTATTAATAATTCATTGTTTAGACATTCTGTAAACATTTAAATATAAAAAAAACACATTTTATTACAACACACTGACGCGAACACCGTAAGCTTTTTATATTTATTTCACTCCAAATATAGGATCTGCTTCTTTGTAAAACTGTCTCCTTTGGCTTGTATGGGTACAGGATGCAAGACGGAACAAATTTGGTCCATAACACTGCATTCAAATCTCCTAAATTAACAGCTTGATTTGGTGGAAACCGTGTCTAAAAAATACAGATTCAACAATAAACTTGCGATCATATTTAATGTTAATAGTGTTTTAACAATACGTATCGGCTGAGTAAACAGTTATATAAAATAGAGTAACTAAGAGAGATTTACAAATAAAAAAACACACTATTACTACAAATTTTTTTAGATTTGTTTTACTTATCGTAAGACACTGAAATAAGTTGCTCCAGTCTCCAGTCTTGCAAAAGATCTATTATTTTTGGCGTACGACTTTTCAGCGAATAAAGAAAAATTCTAACCGCCCCAGGGGTGTCCGCGAGCAATAGAAATACTATTTCAGCCAACAATAGGACCCATTGAATTAATATTTTTTATTATTTCTCCAATACCTTATATGTTTTAAAGGAGTGTTTATTTTAATTGAAATGATATAAGGATTATTGACTCAATTTTTACATTTTTTATTTAAACCGTAGTTATTGTTCGTTTAATAAAATATATTGTAATTTGAATCGCACCGCCTACAAATAGATATTTTTCACCCAATTATAATTAAGCATTCCAATCAAATAGTTTAATATTTTGGCTCTAACAATTCTACACTCCAAGGAATATTAGAAATTTAATGGATTCCAATAGTATTTTAGTCATTGAAATAATGGTAATATAGTTTTCAAAGAAGTAGGTATACTTTTGAAGTCCAATAATAAGTCTATATTTAAAGGAATATTTTTTTTTTTGATTTTTTCAATGATGTTTTGTTGAGACCCTATTAACTTTAATATAACTAATATGACAGTGGTCAAAAACAGTACTTATTGAAAATAGCATAGCAGTTTTTTCTGAGTACGTTATGTAAGAGAGCTCTGTGCAGAATTTCAAACGTCTAAACACAGCGGTGTGGGTTGTGCGTTGATATGTCCGTCAGTAAGTCAGTCAGTTTCTTCTCTTATATGTAGATATTATATTTATAAGTGAAGAATTTTTAATGTGTAACGTATCTTTAAATATAGGGCAATTACTTTAATATTTACTTGTACGTAATTGAATTTTATTTTATTTTTATTTCTGAAAACCATTTATTTTATGTTATAGTTTTTTCGTTTTATTCTTGGGTATAGCCATACCCAATATAACATATATATATATATATATATATATATATATATATATATATATATATATATATATATATATATATATATATATAGCTAGTGACGCACCCAGGGGGGCTGCATCCCCTCCCTCCCCCCAGACGCATAAAAATAATTTAAAAATTGCACTACTAATTAAAAAAAAATCCGCCGAATTGCACTATTCAGCCCTCCCCCAGGGCAAAATCCTGGATGCGCTACTGTATATAGCGTGCCTTCGGAAGTTGTTACCAAATGGGAAACTATTTAATATCGATTTTAGAGAAAAAATGACTTTTCATAAAAAGTTCTGCATCGTGAGAAATCACCTTTACACGAGGAGAAATTGATGTAGGCTTCAAAAAGTAAATGTCATGGTGCAGTAAAGTTAAAAACACAGAAAAACTTTATCTCAGGGTGAATTTTAACATTTGATGTAACATGATTTTTTATCTATGTTAGTAAATTTAGCTTAAGGCCTACAGAAGGTAGCAAAAATCTAAAAATCGGAATTTACTTGGATAAAAACGACATCAATCTTTTACAAAGGTAAACTAATGAAGTGTAAAAAAGTAATACCATGTCACGGAAACGTCTTTGTCAAACTGTTAAACTTTGTTTTAAACGTAAAAGACGTTTTCCAGTTTTTTATTTGGTATTTTAAACATTAGTTATGGTGACTAAACTGACAAAAGCTGAAAAAATATAAATAGATTTTATTGTTGGCGATAATTATAAGACGCATCGGGAGGCGGCCGAAATGTTTAATATTAGACTACTAGACTAACATATCACTCACGTTACGGTTGCCTCCCTGTATGTTCTAATTTTTTTTTAATCGCAGGGTTATTTTCCCAAAAATCATGTTAGAACAAATGTTGAAATTCACCTTAAAATAAAGTTTTTCTGTGTTGTTAACTTTACTAAACTATAACTTTTACTTTTTGAAGCTGCCCTGTATGTAATACATCAATTTTGCCTTGTGCAAAATTAATTTCTCATGATGCAGAACTTTTTATAAAGAGTCACTTTTTTCTCTAAAATCGAAAATCGATATTTTTTCCATTTGGTAAGAACTTCCGAATATATATATATATATATATATATATATATATATATATATATATATATATATATATATATATATATATATATATATACAGGGTGGTGCAACCAAGATGGGGTGGACGATTGTGAGTAAACGGTGAGGAATTTCGAAAAAATTTTTTTTGGATATTATCGATAGTCAAACACGCTATGTTTTAAAATTATAGCCATAATACAGGGTGGTCCGAAAAACTCGTGGCGAACCAAACTTGTATTTCTTTAAATGGGACACCCTGTATATAATTATTCCAATTGATTCTCCTGTTCGTTACGATCATTTTGATATAGGGTTTATTGGGTCTAAAATGTATAGTAAGGGAATGGGATGCGATTAAATTTGAAAAAATGCTCACAGTTCGGCCATTTTAAAAAAAAAATTTAAACAGGTATGGAAAAACCAAATATTCCATAAAACGTTACATATCCTTGAATACATTAATCGGCTGCAATTTGTTTAAAATTATTCACTGTTATACAGGGTGGTCAAGTTTTGCAAATACGCCCTGGACTCATTTTTTTTAAAAGGAACACCCTATATATTTTATTTTCATGTTAAAAATAACATTACTAGCTTTCAAAAAATACCATAGATGATGCCTTTCTGACCAACAGTTTTTTAGTAAACTAGCCGTGAAAGCAAAGTTTATTCATTCTAATACGATTATACTGAATTTACGTTGTTTATTATTAAAGATCTAATATTAGGAGGCCATGACACTATCATAAATGAAACAAAAGATTGACGAACTTGTCAAAGCTACTAATCCATTATTTTTACAAGTTAAGCGTAGGTGAGGTAAGAAAACTGAGACCCGAAACCTGGTTTATTAATTACTTTACATTTCCTAAAAACAATATTTTCTGTTTTTTTTTTTGAAATATCTCTAATAAACATGTAAAGTTTTCGGGTCTCAGTTTTCTTACCTCACCTATGCTTAACTTGTAAATAATGGATTATGCGGCAGTAGCTTTGACAAGTTCGTCAATCTTTTTCATTTATAATAGTGACATGGCCTCCTAATATTAGATATTTAATAATAAACAACGTAAATTCAGTATAATCGTATTAGAATGAAGAAACTTTGCTTTCACGGCTAGTCTACTAAAAAACTGTTGGTCAGAAAGGCATCATGTATGGTATTTTTTGAAAGCTAGTAATGTTATCTTTAACATGAAAATAAATTATATAGCGTCTTCCATTTAAAAAAAATGAGTCCAGGGCGTATTTGCAAAACTTGACCTCCCTGTATAACAGTGACTAATTTTAAACAAATTGCAAGCGATTAATGTATTCAAGGATATGTAACGTTTTATGGAATATTTGGTTTTTCCATACCTGTTTCAATTTTTTTTTTAAAATGGTCGAACTGTGAGCATTTTTTCAACTTTAATCGCGTCCCATTCCCTTACTATACATTTTAGACCCTATAAACCCTATATCAAAATGATCGTAACGAACAGGAGAATCAATTGGAATAATTATATACAGGGTGTTCCATTTAAAAAAATAGAAGTTTGGTTCGCCACGAGTTTTTCGGACAACCCTGTATTATGGCTATAATTTTGAAACATAGCGTGTTTGACTATCGATAATATCCAAAAAAATTTTTTTTCCAAATTCCTCACCGTTTACCCACAATCGTCCACCCCATCTTGGTTGCACCACCCTGTATATATATATATATATATATATATATATATATATATATATATATATATATATATATATATATATATATATATATATATATATATATATATATATATAAATTTTATTACCTTTGCTTTATTCTTTTTTTGCTACCTACACACCGCACAATTGGAAAATCGTTATTAAAAAATATACACTTGAATTTTTGGAATTGTTAGACATCAAATAAGTGGTGGTTAATACTTAGAAAATACCCTTTTATCGTTAAACTAGCTCCAAATATAACAGTTAAATTACAAAGCACTTTACTGAGAACTCGAACGTAATTAAATATTAACAAATTATTATCAGAAAGTTGAGGTCATTTTTAGCGAAAAGCATAAAAGCCAATTTATTGACATGGTCAAATTCTTAAAACTAAGGATCGCGTGTTTTTCCAGTTTGTTTAAAGCTAATAAGATTTGTACAGCCGGAAAATAGCGGCGTTCTGGCAGTCTTTTGAAGTATTTGTTGGCGATAGTTTGATTTTGCGATGTATTGTGCAGTCTAGCTTAGAAATACATGGTTCGTCTTTAAAACATTTTTGAAGTTTGACGCGTTTTATTGAACTGGTATGTAGAATTGCCTTAATTTTTAGTAGTAGCATTTATATTTTTGCCCTTATTTTTTGGAATTTGAAAAACATGCTTAAGGGCACTCTCTTGTTAAAGAACAACAACAAGGCAAAGGAAACTTAATTGACCAACTAGAATATTTTATTTCTATGGCGATTAAAACCTGAGGTATACGATTTTGAGGTTGGTTTTGGATTGAAAGTTAGTATTCCTTAAAGACGAATAGAAATGGTGATTGTCTGAAATGTTAACAAATCTTTGTTATTTTTCTTGAACCATTTATAATATATTTTTTTATAGTTTGTTTCTTGGGATTAGGTCCATTCAATGAACCTAATCCCAAGAAACAAACTATAAATATATATATATATATATATATATATATATATATATATATATATATATATATATATATATATATATATATATATATATATATATATATATAGTGTGTCCAAAAAGTCTTAGTATGGTCAAATATCTGTGTCATTAGTACAGATAGAGAACTAAATTTTAGATGTATCTTATTGATTATTAAATCTACATTTTTATGTAATTTAACTTTTTCAACCCCCTTGAGGGTTGACGCTAGGAAGTTGAGAACAAAAATTTTAAATACAATCCTACGTCATGGAGTCCCTCATTTTAAAGGTCTTCAAGAAAGAAACATGTTACCGCAAAACCCGAGGTCCCTATCTTAATTCGTTTTTAAATGGCAAGCCTTTAAAAATTAAAAATGGTGAACAAAATTGAAATACCTTTATTTCTCTTATTACTGTTGTTTAGAATGACCACCATGAATGTCTTGGCAGTAATAAAGTCGATTTTGGAACTCACTTCTCACATTTTCGAGAATGACAGGTGTTATTTCTTGGTAGAGTTCCAAAATCGACTTTATTACTGCCATGAAGTTCATGGTGGTCATTTTAAAGAACTTTTAAAGTAATAAGGGAAATAAGAATACTATACTACCAATGAGCAACAACAAGGTTCAGTCCTGGCACCAACCTTATTTCTTCTTCACATAAATGACCTGCTTCCTTCAACTATCAATCCCATTCACAGTTATGCAGACGATAGTACTCGTCACTCCAACATTTATTTTTCCAGACAAGTCTCTAATCAAGAGCTAAGCTGAAAAACTATCTCTTTCCCAAGATCTTCAATTGATTTTAGACTGGGACGCAAAGAACCGTGTTCAGTTCAACGCCTCCAAAATCCAGTCTTGCTCCCAGCCAAGCAAAAAATCCGACAACACTTACCCCATTCACATGAATGGCCAAGCATGTCCGATGGGCTACCATACTACCTTTTTTCCTGTTCTGTTTATTCCAGCGAATATGCCAAATTAATTCTTTTAGCGATGGGTTCTCGCATATCTTTCTTTTATATTCTTTGGCTTAAGGGATACCACGGCAGGTAGCTATAGTAGACTGATGCTCCTAAAACAGGGACCCTTTGGATGAGGCCACAAGTGGGTGTACTGACTCCTGTTCACAGTTCTTGGTTTTTTTCTGTTTTCTTTTTAATTTTACACCCGTAACTGCACATGTAGCTTGTGTTCTGATTTATATGGGGTGCACAACCACATACGTAGCCCTAATGAACACAATGAGCAGAAACACGTATCGGACGGGTTACCATACTACCTTTTTTTCTTGTTTTGTTCTTTTCAGTTTTTTATTTTATTATTTTATTGTTGTTAGTATTAATTATTATGCATTTATAATCGTTTACAATCAAACATTACTAGTACATTTTAAATTTACACAATTGCGTAACTTAATTTAAGAAAAAAATAATAAAATTGAAAATATAAACTACTTGGCGACAGCACAAAAGTTTTGAAATATAATCTTGCAACGAAAGTAAATCTACGCGCTGAAAATTATTTTGGATCGGCGAGTCATACTTTCACAAATTGTGAGACAACCGCTCGAAAATCCTAGTACTTCCTTATTTCATTAGACTTAACGTGACAACACTGGAAATTAAGTTGGTGCGCAAGTCGCGTAAGGACTTCGGGCGCGCGGATTCTTACGTGCACATGTGCTTTCGCCGCGGTATAGAGTGCACACGTTGCCGCTTATTTTTACGCCGTACAGCGTACGAGCACAGGTGAGCGTAGTGCTTGAGCACGTAATTAGATTTTTGCATTTATACAAAATGTATTTACAATTATCTTGTTTTGCACGGCGCAAAAAATATTTTAGGTAAAATTTTTATTTATTCTTTAAAAAAAGAAAGGTACTTTTCGCGTTAACTTTTTTTTTATTGTAGCTCAGTGCTAATACTTGTGGATGATTGACAGTGAAAACCAAAATATTTTAAATGTTCAAAAAATATTGTTACATATTTTTTGTCTAAGAATTTTTATCTAATTTATTTCATTCGTATATAAGCTTAAAAAAGGAAATAATTATTTTCAACAAAGAATTTTTTTTTACTTTCATTAAAAAAATATTTTCGTGTCTGTAATACAAATTATACCTGCTTTTAGACTAAACATGCTTTCTACGTTTTATTTTTTGGGTTTATTTTAGAGGGATACTAATTAAAAAATAACAAAATGAATCATTATTACCAGAACTACCTTCAGGAAAATAATTTTTTCCTAACCTGAGTAATATGTGTCCAATCTTCAAGAAAAATATTATCCTAATCGTATTTTTAACTTTGGTGTAGTTTTAAACTAAATGCAAATATTTTTACCTAAAAATAAAAACCATAAAATATTTAAAATTAAATTAATTTATTTTTAAATAGTCCTACTATTACTTAAATTATAATTAAATCTCATTTTAAATTTAACAGAAAAAATGTAGTGCTTGAACAGGTAATTAGATTTTCATGTTTTTATAAAAGTTATTGATATTTTTCTTGTTTTGGTTGGGCTTGGTTGCGGTTTGTTATAAATAAAATTTTTATCTACTCAAAAAATAACCATTACTTTGCGTTAACTTTTTTTGCTATAGTTTAGCACTAATACTTTTGGATTAACTGGATAAATTGGAAATTAAATTATTCTGGTTTGAACTTGAACTTAGAAAAAAAAAATATTTTCTGCAGAGAGAAAAAAAATGTTTCATTTCAAAATATTTTCAAAAGCGTTTGTGATGCAAATTATATATATATATATATGTATATATATATATATATATATATATATATATATATATATATATATAGCCTAAACATGTTTTCTACGTTTTATTTTTTGTGGTTATTGTAAAGAGATTATAGTTAAACAATTAAAACATATTAATGACGAATAAATCAATATTAACATAATTAACTCAAGAAAAATATTACTCTACTCGTATTTTTAACTTTGCTGTAGTTTTAAACGAAATGCAAACATAATCACCTAAAAATAAAAAACATAAAATATTTTTAAAATTTCTTTTAATTTCTAGAATAATTTAATTTAAATTATCGTAATTGAATTTCAATTTGAATTTAAAAGAGATAAATCTGCTGCTACAGAAAAGTAAGTGTAAGTATAAACTGATGCTTGCTATGGTTTTTTATTTTTTATTGAAACATATTTTTAATGTTTTAATAAGTGTGACGTATACATTTTATTTTTATGCAAGTTGTTAACGACCAAAGCTGACCCAATCAAACAAATTTATTAAATATATTAATATTTAAATGGTTAGATTATCAATTAGTTAAGCCAAATATTCCTTAAATTCATTATTAAAGGTATAGATCAAAGGGAACCTTAGGGGTAGAGGTCGTAGCTAAATCCCTATAAACAAAATTGGGTTTAAAAGTTTATTTTATAGCAGCAAAACATCAACAAAGTAATGGAGCACAATATTTATATTTGAGCAGTCTAATTAAAAGTTTCTAAAGATTATCTAAGAGTATTTAAAGTTGTTTAAATATTTACCAGTAATGCAAACTTTTTGCTAAAGGAACAAAACCATTAAACAGAAAATATTATTACGAGATTTAATTCCCTACAAAATTTCCAAGATTTGTTTTGTATATATATATATATATATATATATATATATATATATATATATATATATATATATATATATATATATATATATATTATAAGAGATATAGTTATTATATTATATATTAATGTATATATATATATATATATATATATATATATATATATATATATATATATATATATATATATATATATATATATATATATATATATATATATATTAGGGTGTCCGTTATTTCCCGACTTTAAAATTATTCAAAGCTCGGTAGTTACTTCGGTTCTAGGACCCCAAAAACGAGGTTTCCCCAAGTTTCAGCTCGATCCGTTGCAAATAGCCGTGCCACCGCACACTTCGTTTTTCCCATGGGGAAGGGCATTTTTCTTGGTATTTTTGGGATTACAAAATACTAATTCAGACAATCAGTTTACTAACTGTTGAATACCATTCTACAATGATATATTTACATGTACGAACAATTATTTAGCCCATTCGTAAAGTATTTTTTATTTTTTTAAATTTTTTTTTTACGAATGGGCTACATAACTGTTCCTACATGTAAATATATCATTATAGAATGGTATTCAACAGTTAGTAAACGGATTGTCTGAATTAGTATTTTGTAATCCCATAAATACCAAGAAAAATGCCCTTCCCCATTTAAATAACATGGGAAAAATGAAGTGTGGGGTGGCACGGCTATTTGCAACGGATCGAGCTGAAACTTGGGGAAACCTCGTTCCTGAGGATCTAGAATCGAAATAACTACCGCGCTTTGAATAATTTTAAAGTCGGGAAATAACGGACACCCTAATATATATATATATATATATATATATATATATATATATATATATATATATATATATATATATATATATATATATATATATATATAACGTCGGTCAACTCCTTGATTTTTAAATAAATATTTACCTAGAAATTTACTAAACTATTAAATAAACTAATTATATTGATAAATGTATTAGTTCATTTTATTTTAAAGAATATAATAAGGTGGCATTACAACTTTTGTAGCCGCGTCGTACATTTCAAGTTGATTTTTACTACTGATTATGTGGCATAAGGAACCGTAACCTAATCCAAAATACACAAATTGATTTATAATATACAAATTTCATGCCAAATCTAACCAATGTTAACAAGAAATAAAATTATTACTCATTTTCATATTTTTGCCGCTTTGTTATGTTGCTTTTATATACAGTTTCTAAACTTTTTTTTACGTTAATAAAAAAACAATAAATATAGATTCTTGAACAAAACCAGTCTGTTCGGCCCCAAGAAATAAGTTGTACCCTGAAAATTTAAATAAAATGCCTTTCCACATTTCCTGTTCAGTTTATAAAATCATGAAAATATTAATTTTTAAAACACAAAATCCACTGAATTATATTAGCATTAATGATATTTTAAAATTTATGTTGTAGGTGTAGTGTAAGATTAAATAGTTTATAAAATGCTTAGACTTTTTTTAAGACTACGCGTCTTTAATGGGGCAAGGAATTACCTTTTTTTTAACGAATTTAAATAAAATTCAAGGATTTTATTTATTTGTTTATTTAGGAAACGCCTGACAGTTACTATAGTAAAACATTACTATTCGTTTTAGAAAATGACTAGCCAAAATCTTTGTATTTAAAACACCCCTTTAGGCGTATGAAAAACCAGTGTTCCAAATAAATACCCATTTTATATTTACTTATTAATATGAAGTAATTTTTATTGCTTACCATTTATAAACAAAGTTAACAAAAAACCGACTGGACTCTGATTCTTCCGACTCCGAGTGTGTCGATCAGATCGTGTGTAAAATTATTTATTGCAATTTTCTGGTTCTAACACCTTTACTAAATACTGTTATAAAAAAATTTTTCACTCAAAGGGCAAAGCTATCAAAACATAAGTAGTTTTATAAAAAAAATACTCCCGTTAAGAAAATCGAAAATATATATTAGAAATGAAAGTAAAACAAAAAAAATCAATTGGAATCTTACATGCCTAGGCAATAAACCTGATTAAACGTAAACGTGGTTACAAGAACTTACCTTAAACATACATACAGGGTGCCCTTAGTGTGGGCAAATATCCGTACTAGTAAAGATATACACGATATTTTTAATTTAACTTTTTCATCTTCTCAACCCCCTTGAGGAGTGACGCTAGGGAGTTGAGGCCAAAAATTTTAAATGCCATGTGGTATCTCATTTTAAAGGTCTTCAAAACATTTTACCGCAAACCCGAGCTGCGTATCTTAATTCTTTTCCAAACGGCAAGCCTTTAAAAATTAAAAATGCGAAAAAAAAATAAATTGAAATACCTTTTTCTCTCTTATTACTTGAAAAGTTATTCAAAATCATCACCTTAAACATTTTGGCAGTAATTAAGCCGATTTTGGAACTCACTTCTAACATTTTCGAAAATGGCAGGTGTAGAGTTCCACAATCGACTTTATTACAGCCAAGAAGTTCATGGTGGTCAGGTTGTGTTGGGAACTTACACTCCTAACTAATAAGTAAACATTTAACATACATGGAGTTATATAGAATTCTTAGTCAGAGTAAAGTGCTTGCGGATCTTTCCAGAATGCGTCCATTTTTCGGACAATTTCTCAGAAAATCTGTCGATAGTACTTTTTGTCGTCCTTAGTGATACCCGAGAAATCATGCTTAGAAACCTTGTACAACATGCTGTGTCGGTCTTCTTATGAATGTTTAAGCCATTCGTCAAAAAACTTCACTTTCGGAATAGAGTATACGTAGTCTGCAAAAATTGAAAAAAAAAGTTGTAAAATACAAAAATGTGCAACGAAAGTTTTCGTCGTTTGAAAGTAGAGGGTGGCAACTATCACATTAATAAATTGTAGCCCGGGTCATGCGGGGGCATATAGTTTCTAGACTAACAAAGAGTAAGAATGGAGAAAAAGTCAGTAAATACAAACATCCTGGTATTTTCCAAATTACTGGGATAGTAATTTATTTATATTTTTCGTAAAATAAGAAAGTACTTTACCTTTAACTTGAATATCCATCGCAAAAATATAATATTGAAATATGTTATCACAGGAACAGCAAAATTGCAGCCTAAGCCAACGCACGCACCGTTTCATTTATACAGTGTGTAGCAAAAATATGGAAACCACTAATTATCTTGCAAACCATTCATCCCATTTTTATCTACTTTTGTACACTTAGGTATGAAATTACGCCCGATCCAATGGTGAGTTTACCGTTTTTCTAAAATCGACAGGAACTTTTTTTAAATGGAATGCTCTACATTTTATTCGATATTTGAATCCAGCTTAAAATTCTGAATATTTCTAATTGGGAACAATTTTTCTAAAGTTATCAGTTTTTGAGAAAAGGGTGGTCAAAAATCGTTATTTTATTTATTTTACTTTAAAATACCTGTACACGAAAGTTTACCTGAAATGTCTGACATTGTCAGTTTCGTTCATTTACAAAAATGGATCATTTAACAGAAGCTCAAAGAATTAAAATTTTAATAATACTGGGTTATGGGGCAGAATGCAAACGCAACAAGATGTTTGTAATATTTTTAATGACAAATATCCTGACCGAAATCCATTAACTAAATCTACTGTATGTAAAGTTTTAAAAAAATGTCGTCAAATTGGAAACGTAAAAAACCCTATACGCTCTGGTCGACCTTAAACTGCAGCAGATAGTAATAAGGCTCTGAATGTTTTACTTAGTTTAGAGGAAAATCCCCATCTACCTGAACACTGGGAAATGAAAACATCGTTTTACACAATGACATGTCCGTAGACCGCCTTCTGAAAACCGAAAAGTTTCATCCGTACAAAATAGCAATTGTGCAAGGGCTCTTAGAAGATGATTACGACAGGCACTTGGAATTTTGCGAAACTATGATGGAATGTTGCAACGGCAATCCAGATTCTGTCCACCGAATAATATTCTCAGATGAATCAACATTTTTGGGAGAAGTTAATAGACATAATTGTCGATATTGGGCCAGGGAAAATCCTCACTGGATATGCGAAAATCATACCCAGCTCCCTCATAAGGTAAATGTTTGGGCTGGTATAATAGGTCGGAGACTAACTGGCCCCTTCTTTATGCAAAAGATATTAAATAGAGAAAGATATTTGGATCTTCTAAGAAATTAAATTGTCCCGGCTCTTGCACAACTATTTCCAAATAATCGTATGTAAGTGCTGTTACTTTATTTTACCTGCTGTATTGATTATATTATTTGAATATGATTTTTAAAGCAATGATCAAGCACCAAATGATGAAATATGGTTTCAGCAGGATAGTGCCCCACCGCAGTCTAGAAATTGTAAGGCTTACAATACGCCTTAAAAAGAGTTTAACTTTTATGGAATGTCTGATTTGGACCAGTCATATTTTTAACCGTTAATCTAAAACAACTTATAAAGACTAGACGTCCTAAGGTGGTTTACAAAACCTACCACATTTCGGATCAATTTTGTAATCTTGGTACTTCTGTCTCCATGATATCCTGCGTAATGCATCTTGTATAAGGGCCATTTTAATTTATAATAAAACATTTGGGGAATTCATTATTTCCCCAATTTTATGACTGTACTTCGTTATTAAAATTTACCTTAAATTTATAAGCACATTAAAAAACCAGCTACATAATTTAAACATTATATTTTTTATGTATTAAGGCGAAAACACTAAATTTGAATAATTGGCTTTCATTAAATTTAAGAGTAAGAAGTTGGAATTTTTATTAAAAAAATGATTATTTATTTTAAGGCTTACTGTACTCTTGTTGCGACTTATAATTTGGAATAAATTAATTTTCTTGATTTATAAGAGTTTGCTTTCATTATAAAAACCGAAGAGGCTTTATTTATTAAATATTTACTGACCAATATTTTCTTTATTGTTTAAACTGTGAGACAATAAAATTAACAAATCTTTAATATATTATAAATACTACATTTATTAAATATTTTCTACAGTTTTATTTATTGTTAAATATATTATTGTTAGAAAGGCTTATACACTTTTTAAATAAAAGTTAGCTGTTAAAAGTCTTTTGGACTTAAATTTGCGCCCCTGCATGCCAAAAGCAACTCACATATTTTCTCTTAAAACCAAAAACGCGATTTAAAACCAAAATATTCGACTTGGGGTAAAATTAAATATTTATGTATCCTGTCAGGCTAGCTGTCAAATTAGTGTACTCATGCCTATTTTTGTGTTAATATACTTCCTTTCTTTCAACATTGTTACATAAAATGTGAAAGAGAAGCTTATACAATATTATCCGAATTGCACTGCCGAAAAATAATCAGGGATTTCCTTTGGAAAAAAAATCTGGGCTTATATTTCAACCTAGTAGAAATTTTTGTGATAAGATTATTTTATAAGCCTATTAAACGAGCAACAGAAAATTTATAGAATATATATACAGTGAGGACATAAAGTATGGAATAAATTCATTATAGTATAAAAAATGACAAATTTTATGGAAAATCGCTCGAACACGTCAACTTTATTTTTATTCTTTACTTATTCCAAAAATACTTGTCATTGTACAGGGTGACTCAAAAAAGTAGGATTTACTTCAACTTTATTTTTTTAAATGAAACACCCTATATATTTTTACATTTTCTGATTCTACGTAAAATCTAAACCTTTTTTATGTAGCATGTGATATACCTATATCGGATAGTTTTGGAATTATACAGGTTTAAAGTTAATTTGTAGTCTGATTTTCTACGGTGCAAGAGAATAATGGTGAATAAGTTAATTGTCGCAAAATCTATTCCAACATTCCAAAAGTAGTGAATCTCTAAAATTTGTCTAAATGTGTTGCAAGATTTGATAATGTTTTTTATTATACGGGGTCGCTCAAAAAATGGACATTGATAAACTTTTTTCAGCAACTACCATTCACAGCTTGAAACTAATGGACATGGAACAGAGATGAAACTAATCTGAGTTTCCACTGTTTTATTAGGATTAACAGGCTGTCAATAAATGAAATAACAAAATCTTTTATTTTTACCGAATTAAACTGAAAAAAAATAACAGTATTAAATTTTAGAAAAATTTACAGTATTAACACTAACAGTAGGTGATGCATGATATTGGGTACTCTTTAAAGGTAATTTAATGATATTTAATTAGATGTTCAAAATGTTCACCATTTGCTACTTGACAATAACCAAGTCTACAAACTCTAATTGATTATACACACTACACTAGGAGGTATTACTCGAATTTTTTTGAATGCGAATTTTTAAATCATCAAAATCTATTGGTTTTGTTGTGGAAAATGTACTTTTTAAATATCCCCATAAAAAATCCAAAGGTGTCATATCTGGTGATTCCGGTGGCCACTCAATAAACTCCCTCCTCCCGATCCACCTATTTGGAAAAATTTCATCTAGATAATTGTGCTTTAGTAATTAACATGTCCAAAAAAATTAAAAATTTAAACCTGTATAATTCCAAAACTCTCCGATATAGGTATATCAGATGCTACATAAAAATGTTTAGAATCTTATGTAGAACCCGAAAATGTAAAAATATACAGGGTATTACATTTAAAAAAATAAAGTTGACGTACGTCCTACTTGTTTGAGCCACTTTGTATAATGACAAATATTTTAAAATATGTAAAAAAATAAAGTTGACCTTCCCGAGCGATTTTGCATAAAATTAGATAGATAGACCTCGAAATATCTTGCAAACCGTTCCTCCGATTTTTATGAAATTTTGTAAATGGTGGTCAAAAATCGATATTTTATTGTATTTTACCATAAATATCTGTACACGAAAGTTTACCTGAAATGTCTGACATTACCAGTTTTGTTTATTTACAAAAAATGGATCATTTAACAGAAACCCAAAGAATTGAAATTTTAATAATATTGGTTTATGGGGACAGAATGCGAACGCAACAAGAAGTTTGTAATATTTTTAACGACAAATATCCTGACGAAATTCATTAACTAAATCTACTGTAGGTAAAGTTTTAAAAACATTTCGTTAAATTAGAAGTGTAAAAAACAGTATACTATTTGGATATTTAGTACAAGAATAAACAATACAGGAGGAAATAATTTAAAAGTTGATGAAGACAGCTGAATCAAATGTTTAAAATGTTGCCCATTTACTTCTGGGCAGTAAGCCAAATAATGCGGAAAAGCGTGTAAAACGTTTAGAAGAATGTCACTTTCCTCGATTCTTCTACATTCCGTTTTTATCCTTAACTTTAAATCATCGAGGTCATTTGGCTTATTTTTTGAGAACAAAATTTTTGAGGTGCCCCCACAAGAAGTAGTCGAGTGGCGTCAAGTCCGGAGACCGAGCTGTCCACTAGATTGTACTCCTACGTCCAATCCATCTTCTTAAAAAGCACCATCGCGATATTGCCGAACATTATGGCATAGTGCGGTGGGGCACCATCCTGTTGAAACCATATTTCATCATTTGGTGCTTGATTACTGCCTAAAAAATAATATTCAAATAATCAATACAACAGGTAAAATGAAGTAACAACACTTACTTACGCTTATTTGAAAATAGTTGTGCAAGAGCCAGGACAATTTCATTTCTTAGAAGATCCAAATATCTTTCTCTATTTAGTGTCTCTTGCAAGAAGAAGGGGCCAATTATTCTCCGACTTAATAAACAAGCCCAAATATTTACCTTTTGAGGATCTGAGTATGATTTTCGCACATCCAGTGAGGATTTTCCCTGACCCAATATCGACAATTATGCCTATTAACTTTCCAGCCAACTATATAGACCGAAGAAATTTTCCCATTTTCTACATATCGTACAGTGGTACACTTCTACTGTCGAAGAAATTCGACATTTACTTATTGTTTTGTGTTAGCAGCCAAAATGTTGGAGCAACACTGGGTGAACTAGTTGGCGCGAGCCACTATATCTTATCCATCCTTTACGAACCTACGGATATAAGGTCTTATTTTGATTCTGGTAAAAATGTCGTCTGTTCTTCAGACGCCCTGAGTGTGAGCCTGCCTGATGAAGGGTAAGGGCCCAGAAATCGCGATAGCAGGAGGGCACCAGACCAGAATCAAAAAATTGTCAGCAATAGCAGGGGTGAGCTAAAAATTTATATGAGAATAGGGGTCTTGCGATCCACTATTTTAAAAGTCTCATTGAGTACTTTATGATTCTAGAATATTACGTCATTATTCGCCCTGAGAACAAGATGGCGACTTGTTAAAGCGAATATTTTTAAAATAAAATATATATATACCTGGATAAAATAAAATAAAATCGGTAGCTTCCTCTCTAATCGGCGCATATCTGTTGTGGTTCACGGTCACTCATCTTACTTCCATCCTATCAATGCTGGCGGCCCCCAAGGTTCAGTCCTGGCACCAACCCTATATCTTCTTCACATTAATGACCTGCTCTCTTCAACTACCAATCCCATCCACAGTTATGCTGACGATAGTACTCTTCACTCCAATATTCATTTTTCCAGACATAAATCAAGAGGTGGATAATAGACGCAGATCTATGTACCTATCCCTTTCTCAAGATCTTCAATTAATCCTAGACAGGGGTGCCAAGAACCTTGTTCAGTTCAACGCCTCCAAAACCCAATCTTGGGAATACTGATGTGATATTTTAGGATCAGTACTCAATGAGACCTTTAAAATGATCTATCGCAAGACCCCTATTCCCAATTTAAACTTTAGGGATGAAGCTGCTAGGTGGTTGAAGTTAGAGGGTTAAAAATATAATCAAAAGATTTCTCCCTTCCACACAAAGAAAACACATTTTTCTAAAATGTAAAAAGTATTTTTCTAACATGATCATTTTTCCTACAAGATTCCTAGAATTCCTCATAAAAACCTTGTTACATTTCTCACCAGTTTTTTCTAGTGCCCACTTTCAAACTTTTAGAACCGTACGAAAACTTTAAGATGGTAGTTGAAATTTAGCTCGGTGCACAGTTTTGTAACTCCCTTAGATGTGTTCTGTTTATATTCTTTTACAAACTAATTTAAAATGATTCATAGAAATGATTCACTTTCAAAGTATACACAGCTAAAATTTCACTTGAAAAAAGTTAACCCTAGAAAGTTTCAAACTGTAAATATTATTACTTGAATGTTATTTCAAATTTATATATATATATAAACCTTGATGGTGGGCAGATAAAATAAATTCTAAATAAAAAAAAGTCCTATTGAATTTTCTCGTTATACATTTATAAATTAGTATAGTTATAATCTTGTCTAAAATCATAAAGCTTGCCACATCCTTTCTTCAGAATTGCACAGAAAAAATTCTGTGCGTATATTTCAAATTTTCGAAAAAATTAACATTATTTTATAAGCCTATTAAATTCTTTCTCTGATAATTTTAACAAACATGTTTTTAGAAAATGATACGTTTTATGCAGTGTAGAAAGGCACGAGTTAATAAAAACCGAAAAAAAAACATAAGGAACGCGACCTATACAATCAATCTCAATTCATCAATATCATGGACATTAGGCTACAATAAGCATTAGTCCTTTTTAAATAAAAAGTTGAAAAGAATTAAAGGGCTTGATATATATATATATATATATATATATATATATATATATATATATATATATATATATATATATATATATACATATATATATATATACATATATATATATATATATATATATATATATATATATATACATATATATATATATATATATATATATATATATATATATATATATATATATATGCAGAACCAAGGTTGCAAATGTCTGTACAAACTTCATATTGTCCTAAATGTTGCTTTTCCTCCCAATTCTGCTTGTTTTAGGTCCACAATACGATATAATTATTTCAAAGCTCAATATGTCTAATTTGAACAGGTAAACTTATTACCCAGATTCGTAAAATAACCCGGTTGCAAATATCAATATTTGAAACTGTCCCCTAAGTACAGACATAAATTATGTAGTAATAAGTTTGTGTTATTAGAAACAATTTAACCTAATTGCAGGGACTTAAACCCAGTTGTTTCGATTGTCTAAAATAAATAAACTATTTTATTATCGAACACTTTTGCCAAAATGACATATTATGGCGTTTTAGAACGTGTCAAGTAGTTTAAGGTGATTATGCCAATTTCCTTTTAGATGTACGAAGACTTACAATATGTTAAACAATTTAGTGACCAGCATTGCTGTTCTTGCAGTGTGGTGTTCATATAATAATATTTAACTATTAATAAAGATATTTTAAGTAATGCAATTTGGAAAAGTTTTATAAGCAATTTAAAACTTACCACATCGATCAATTTAAGATATTCAAAACGAATTTGAGAGAACAAAATTGTGTTTAAAACTTTAATTAAAATTATTAGAGATTTAGCAACTTCTTTCCTTTTAGCTTCAGCTACAAAGCAATTATAGTTTTGGTTTCTTATGTCTATAATATTATCAAGCAAGTAATTTATTTTATATAATCTACTAGGAAATCTACTTAGTTAAATAAATTAACAGCCTGACAAAATTAACGCACTACCAGGAATTTGCCAAAATTGCTACTCTTAAACAACTAACTCTCAAAGACCCTCGGTAGCAGCCTACCATTTTTCAAGCAGAATTGCCATCCATTTGTGCGGTCAAGAGTGCCTAAGAAGCTGCCTTTGAAGAACCATAATGTTAGACAGCATTGAAAGTACTGAAAACAGTGTCTATTACATCCACGCCAGTGTGGGACTGCAAATAATCCCTGAAATAACTAGCGAGGAAGAGCAAGGTCACGTTAATGTGGTTGTCAGGGCACGAGGCACAGAGGGTGTAGGCACAGAGACACCCTCACAAAAGACGATACCAAGGCACCCTTGTACGGATCTTGAACCCTTCTGTGGAGTGACGCGCTAGGCATCAAAAATATAACGGCATCAGACCGATTTTCTTACATTACCAGTGTAGTCCATAGGTAAAATCTCAGCGAGTTGACCAGAAGGTCGAGGGTTCGAGCCTGTGTTGGGGTAAATTTCTTTTCAAATTTTCGTTATTTAAAAAACTAGATCGGCTCTAAAAGGTGTATTGGCAACCAGTTGTTCCTCGATAAAATATTTTTAAAATTGTTGGCAATCTTATATCTACTACAGCTTGCAGCCTGCACGTGCGTAGACAAAGATCGTATTACTATGTCTAACCATCAGTATTGTATTTATTAAAGAAAACGGAGTTTCGGCAGCGTTCCTAATTTGATTTTACGAATAATCATACTTTTAGCTCAGAATTTAGACCATTTATTCTGGGCTTTTAGTACAAGGCGCGACCTCTATTGAGGAGATGCTAAACGTATCAAAACGGGAAGCCGCTAACAATGTACTAATCTAGAGTATTAAAACACATAGAAAAAAGCCATAAACATCTAGAGTAGCAATGTTCAATATTCTGCAGTACCTATTTTATGATTTCTGCGGTGTCTATTTGTAGGTAAATAATTTCTTGGCACTTTATTAAAAAACCTTCTTTAATTAAAAAAGTGTAGTGTTGGGTATATATGTATGTATGTATGTTGGTGTATTGTATATGTTGCGTTGATATCACTAGTTGCCCACAAAATTTTGACCCACCTGTAAAAAAGCTCACGGGCCGCGCCTGCATTTTAGAGGATGTTCACAATGGGAATAGGACCAACTAGAATCCTAGTGGAGAAGCACTCCAGTCCAAAGACAAGCAAAGAGGTTTATTAACTTTTCGCATCAAGAAGTCCAGGAGCTTTTTGACTTAAATAGAAATGGCTTAAAACTTATTACAGGCCTTCTTACTGGAGATTGCCCTTTGAGGTACCATCTCAAGCACATGGGCAAAGCAGAGGACTAAAGGTGCCGGTACTATTCAGAAAACAAACATATCTAGGAGGGGCCATTCTAACGCTGCTAAAAGTGAAAAAGTGTGATCTTAGGGATATAATAAATTTTGCAAAAAGTTTAGGAAATATGGACAACCTTTAGATTGTCGTAGGTTTAGAATTAAATAAATCAGAGTTGTGCCAAACTGGTTTTTGTGTTAAATATTGCTGGTTCATGTAATCAAAAACTTATACACACTTATATTATCTTTTTACCTTTTAAAAAGCTATTACAAAGCAAATAATTTTTTTGTTTTACTTTAATATTAACTTCACTAAAAGTTAATGACTGTTTTGCCAGATAAAATGTTTTTTGAAGCGCTCAGTCTTTAAAATCATTTTCCATTTTACTAAACGAGCTCGAAATCAGTTTACCGCTTGTATTTTACCACAACAGGTGTTAAAACCGTTTAATTAAAAAAAAAGTAATCGAAGTATCGCTTTTTAAGTCATTCTTTTTAGAAAGGAAACTGAAAGGGAGTCAATTAAATGATACGTGCGGGTAAGTCCTCTTTTAATAAAGCGTCTTTTATACTTTACGCTTTGCTGATTTTGAGAGACAAAATTGATTGTAAGTTTATTCACATCAGTCTGAATCGAAATAAATGTAGACTTTTTAAATTACTTTCCATGTTAATACAAAGGTTATTCAAGAAGTCCTATATAGCGGTTTTTAGTAATAATGCCAACACAGACTCAAATCATTCAAATGGTGATAATTGTGCCCTTTTAGCTGCAGGTTTATGTAAGGAAGTGATCCATAGTTACGCGGTTTCAAATCCGGATTGTAAGGGGGAGTTCAATACTTTTTGGTCTGTGAGTAAGAAATATTTGTTGTCTTTGTGACCTACGGACTTATTTTAAAAAATTTGTCTTAACTTAGGAGTTTTGTTTTTTGTGTGTGATGAAAGTATTGGTAGAAAATCTCCGGTGTGCTGTGTAACTGGCATACAACAAAGAGGAGTTGTTAGGATCTACCTGTGCGTTAGTGATCAGGTAGATCTTAACAACTCCCCTTTGTTAAATTTATTTTAAGTACCTAGCCAAAAGAAAACATTTTTATTATATTTACAAATATTGATAAAACAACTTTAGTCAGTCGATTTGTTGTTACATATTGTTATATTTTGTTGTCAGTATCCAACACTTAAATGCTTTTTTAATTAAAAAAGATAACTATTAATGCAACTCTTACCTGTAAATTAAAAGTATTTCATTTTCGCGCTAAAAGCATACATAATCTTTCCTACTGGCACCGGGGAGTGTGCGTAGTGCTGTTGCACTCTGGAAATTGTTCTAAAAAAATGGGCTCCAGAATTTTCACCCATCTTAACTCGTCTTTTCCAGATCTCCTATGACAAGGGTATCTTCCCAGATAGCTGGAAGACTGCTCGTGTGCAGCTTGTCCCGAAGAAATGTTCCACGTCCCTTCCATTTAATTATAGACCTATCTCTCTTCTCCCTGTTGCCAGAATCAAACCCTCGACACGTAACATCCTTGATTCTATCCAAAAGCCATTCGACTCATTAACACCAAGTCCTCACAAGAAAACACCATTCTTTCGCTCATCGCTGCGCTGTTGGGGATTTATTCCTTTTCTACCGCTACTTCCACGGATTTTGCTCTGAAGAACTAGCCGCTATAATTCGCCCCTTGACTGTTCCTAATATAACAACAAGAGGCGTTTTACGTATGCATCCCTTTATTGCCTAGTTACAAAAGCCTAGAACATCCCACTTCTCTCGCTCATTCATACCCAGGGTCTCCCTATGGCACAAATTGCCTGAAATATTTTCACCTCCCAACCTCCAATCCTTTAAATCCCGTGTCAATAGAAGACATTTCCCTTCTCTTCAGACGCCCACGGTACGTTAGTGCTTAGGCTTGAAGTCTACATGGGCTGCCTCAGATAAAAATAACTATGGGATCAGCGCGAGGAGGAGGAAAGTGGTTTATACAACAGTGACCAGTGAAACAGAAACATTGTCAAGAAAGTGAATTAAATTTGTGACAGAAATCAGAATCATAAGATGAACGTTGTCTTCTAAAAATGCAAAAAAGAATACTACGGTTGTGTGGGCATCTGACCAGAAGAGATAATGATTATACCAGCAGAAAGGTGGTACTGGAAGTGTATCGAAGATAGAGGAAGACTAAAGTATATCTAGATGGAGTCAGGATTTAAGGAAGGAAGGTTTAAAAGGAAAATAAGTTCAGAACAATTCGATGTTGAGAAGATTACCAAGGAACGTCGATCCCATATAAAGTAAAGGAGAAGAAGAACAGAAGGACTAAATACTGAAAGACATGCTCTTCTCTTAGTGAGTGGTGTATCTACAAAGTACAGAGTTAATGTTAGGTCACAATAATAATATGCAAAATAGCTATAGAAATTTGTATTTCTTTCTCCAGATGTTGTTATTAATGATGTAAGGATAAGTATCCAAAAATCCGTTGGATACGAATATTAAAAGAATCCGTGTTATCCGTAACCGGCGGAGAACTTGAATAAGGATTCGGAATCAAAATAAATTCGCATCGGGAGGTTACTAATACAAAGTGCGAAGAGAAAACGGAATCGGAATTGAGTGTAAGTGAACAACACGGTCTGCGATTTGGTATCGCTATCGATAGAAGTTTTTTTATTTTTCTAACTGCGAATTCATATATATATATATATATATATATATATATATATATATATATATATATATATATATATATATATATATATATATATATATATATATATATATATATATGTTTCGGAACCGCTTTCGCGCGGCTCAAGAAATGGATACGTATTCGGATGATGGATACGGATATTAGTTGATTCCGATTCCGTATTATCCGGATATATAAAGAATACGGATATTTACAACACTAGTTGTTATGTGCTTCTTTGATCTTCACCGATGGTTTCTTCGCATTTCCTGGCACTTTCACTTTATCTAATCGTCCCAGGCGAAGAGAAAAAGTTCTATCAAATACTTAAAGCTCACAAACTGCTTTTCCAAGAACCCTTCTCAATTTATAATTAAATGCTTGTAATAAATGACCGCTAAACTAATAAGCTTTAAAACCTTTTTAATTAACTTAATACTTCTCATCCAATAAAACATAATTTTAATATATGTTTATTTTATGCAGGTGCAACAGGTTTAGAGCTGTACTATATAGATATAATATGATGAGCAATGGTCGATCGTCATAGAAACAGTTTTAGCCAAGTTGAAGGACCGAACGGCTACCAAAGGTAAGATACAATTTTTAGTGTTAGCATTGTACAGATATACATTAGATTTAGTTAAAAGATTTGACTTCAAAAGTACTGGTGAATAATTTTAAATAGAACCTATCGAATACACGCTACTGGTCTTAATTAATACAAGTATAAAATAAATACGATTTGTTTTCAACATTTCGGTCGAAGATATAAAACAAACTACTTTGCGGGCTAGAGAAGTGAGAACAAATAAAAGTCACAGACAATTTCAACAGAGCAATAAACCTACCAACTTTGTTGAGCGTCGATTGAAAAAAATCAATCATGGTGTATTAGGAACTTGGCAAAATATTATTAAAGCAGCAAGGCAAGTTTTATTTTTTTTCCTTTTTAAAGTAAGTGGAAAGTTTTTAAAAAATCTAATTTAAAAACTGCTGTGTAACAAGAGTATATATACATTGCTGTCAGAAGGTAGGTCTAAACATTTTACAGATAAGTTAAAGATGAAAACGATTTAATGATTTTAAAAACTTGTCACGCGATCTTCTTTTCCAAGAGAAAACAGTTCACCAGGCGTGCCTTTCGTCGAAAATTGTTAATTTTATCCACTGTTTTATTCATCTCACATTTAATGTTATCCCTCAAGTTGTTTCAAAGAAAGCAGGGATTGATCTAGTTTAGGGATTAGATGTTTTCTATGTTATTTCTTATCCACCGAATAAATATATATATATATATATATATATATATATATATATATATATATATATATATATATATATATATATATATATATATATATATATATATATATATAGTGTGTGTGTGGTTTATTTAACTCCGGGCACGGGATTTGCATTGTAATTGTTTTTTACCCCATGTTAACTTTTGTTCTACTAAAATTTTTGGGTTTCTTCAAACCCAACCAAATCTCGGCAGGTATATATTTTAGGGTCTTTAATTCGCGTTGAACGGTTTTTTTTCCAGCAATTCCATACCAATTCTGGGAAAAAATAATATTTCTTGATGATAAATTACAGTTACAAATTAATTTAAACAAAGCATGGAACTGTCAAAATCAAATATCTGACATACAGAAGTTAGAAAATTGCGTTTTACCAAAAAAAGAAGTAAGTTTTTACATCTCTGGTAGTTTTACTGGTAAAAATAAGTCACGTGGCGTCTTCTAAGGATTTAGATAACCTCTGTTGCTAATTTCGTCCTTTAGTTCCGAGTAGAACAAAAGTTAATATGTGGTGAAAAATTTACCACGCAAATCACATGTCCCGAGTTAAAAAAATCATTGTATATATATATATATATATATATATATATATATATATATATATATATATATATATACAACCATATATACGTACGTATATACGATATGTAGTTTCGATAAGATAACATATTGAGAAGTAAACAGAATTAGCCCTTAACCAAATGTTGTCAAAAAAAAGTAAGCCTATCAATAAAAAATAAAAAGTTAAGTCGTCCAATAACAGTAAATCCTTCAATAGCACAAAATTTATCCAAATTTTATTTAGCAAACCATTAATTTGATTTAGAGAGCGGGTAGCAATAAAGTGAACCATAATTTCAGTGCAGTGACTGATCATTTTAACAAATTTGTCTCTTATTACTTTAGTCGACACCAGTAAGACGAATTTATAGTTAGAGCAGACATGCGATGCAGGGGATATTGCGGAGAAAATACGCTTTAAAAAAATATTAAAAATTGGTATTTTGCAGTTATAGAAAGGTATATCATATTAGGTTAGGTTGTGATCACAGAAAAAACATGTAAGTCATATAACATAAACTTATGACATCGACAATTAGAAATGCCATTTATCAACAGATGGGATGGGGAATTTATAGTTACAGCAGTCATACGATGCAGGGGATATTGCGGAGAAAATACGCTTTAAAAAATATTAAAAATTGGTATTTTGCTGTTATAGAAAGGTATATCATATTAGGTTAGGTTGTGATCACAGGAAAAAATATGTAAGTCATATAACATTAAGTTATGACATCGACAATTAGAAATGCCATTTATCAACAGATGGGACTCCAGCTCTACAAACAACGAAAGTATTCTGTTAGACAGAGACCATGACACTATGAGCACCTCTCTAAAATTGGCACCTGTCAATTCAAGTCATATATATGCTCGTCGACATTCTGCTCATGCATGTACTGCCAGCGAAGATCGACGGTTACTAAATGTCAACGTAAGTATTCTGTTATTTACTCATGTATTTGTGTTTACTAAAGATTTAAAGTCAAAAACCCACATGGAAGGTACTGTATACATATTATATACACTATACGGATACTATAAAGACATTGTGTAACTTGAATATCCAACATTGTCGTCTCTTGTTTCATTAAATTTTCAAATCACGAGTACAATATATCTGATTTTAAATACTTAAGATTTGTAACTAAGGATTTCTCATAAAATTTTTTCTTCGCAATTTCTCATACTTAACTGTTTAGCAAGTGCTGTCGAGTTTTAGACTTACACGTTAAGCCTCACTTGTCACTTTGTTTCGAATTCCTTCTTAGGAAATGATGTCTTTCTGAAATACATTTTACTTATGGAAGTGTTTTGTCTTTAATATGAAAGTGGATGTAAATGAACACTTTGTGCTTACTAAAAAGTTGTTTACGCAAGTACTTATACGAAATGTGTATTATATATATATATATATATATATATATATATATATATATATATATATATATATATATATATATATATATATATATATATATAAATTTATTAAAAACTAAAAAATCAGTTTCTAGAATACAAAAAACTGGAATTTTTAACCATACTGGGGATAATTCAAGTTTGTCTACAGGTTTTTGGTTTGTTTTTATGGAAATTCCTTAGATAAAATTAAAACGGTGGCAAAAATGTGGACTCGTTTTGTGGCCTGTCACGCCACGACAAATGTCTTTAACTTTCTCGACGTTCAAATGGATCCGATGTCATTTGATAAGGGTTCTTTTTTACTTAAATTTTAGCGTTAACGTGGAGGTAACAAATTTATTTCGATTTATTATCCAAAGAAATATCGCACCATTTAAGCAATATAAAAATTTAAATCGGGATCTTATTGTAATAAAGAAAATGATATAAGAAAGGGAAATAAAAAGCAACCTTATACAAAAATAATGTTGGAAACCTTTTAGAAAGAAAAATCAAAACAATACTTAAAATGTTTCTTTTTGTTGTAACAATACAAATAAATGGTGTTTAACCTACTTCCTTGTAAAGAGAAAGCAGTATACGGGGTTCAATAATATTTTTTATTACAAGGACGCATTATTGAAAAAATTTACATCCATTTAAGGTTGATTGGCTCTGCTTTTTTATTTTTTGTTTAACTATACAAGGGGAGCAAGAATATACGTCGGGAGATAAATTATTCGTCGACTTATAAAATTTAAAAAAAATTGGGATAAAATTAAAACTACTTAGGTTTATTTGCTTTTCATTACAAAAATGAAATCAACTATTCATGTACTAAAAACTGTAATATAAAGTCCAACCTAGACAATGCCTTTCAAAAATAGAATTAATAAGAAAACATAATTTCTTAAAAACCAAGGGAGAAAAATTATTCGTCCACCAACATTTTTTTGCGAAATTAGTCCAAACATGCCAAAACTAATAACGTGTGGGTACCCTTTCGATTTTATAATTTGTTGTAACCTGTCAAGCATTGACTCTACCACTTTTATAACAAAACCTACTTCAATTTTTGACCATTCTTCTTGACATCTTGCTTTTAAAGCCTCTTTGTTGGAAATTTTATGTTCTTTCCCCCTTTCTTTGGTTTCCCACCATAGATGTTCATTCGGGTTAATGTCTAGGGATTGCGGTGGCGTTTCCAACACTCTTGGTACGCTATACAGTATTCACTCTTTAACGACCCGCGCTATAGGCTGTGGATGTTGTCGTGTAGAAATAAGAAATTTTCTTCAATTCACATTTTCTAAGCGCTTTGCCTTAAATTATTTTTTAAAATGTCCATGTAGACGAACCGATCCATAGTTTCGTCAATAAAATGGAGCTGGCCCACTCCATGCCATGACATACACCCCCAGATTAGAACGGAACCCCTCCGTGCTTTACCGTTGGAATTAAATTTTTAGGTTTGTAGGCTTCCCCGCGGTTTCTGTACACCAAAACCTTTTTTTATTTTACAGTACTCAGTATTTTTGTCAAAATGCCTCTGAGCAAACTAGAGGTGCTTCTTCTTATTTTTCTTATTCACTAATGGTATCTTTCGACCAACTCGTGCCTATATACCCTGGTTTCTTAAAAATTTTCTTATGATTGTTACCTGGATAACCTTTTTGTAATCACTGGCTTAACTTTTCACTGTATCTGTCCCAGTAGTTTGCAGTTTTCACTAACTTTTCTTAGTATTTCTTATTTCCCTCGAAATGTCAGTACTTTTTCTTCCTCTCCCTGACAAGGATTTTGTTGTTTCGATTGTTTAATATTTTTTTTATAATATATTCAACTGTTGACCGGCTTCTTCCAACAATTTTCTTATGTTTCTTTGAGATCTTCCTTCTTGATATAATTTTATTTGTTAATAAAATTATATCAAGAAGGAAAATCTCCAAGAGGTACTCTTTGGACCGCGGAGTCTCAAACTGCTATTAAAAATAATTTAGAATCTATATCTAGGAATTTTTTCATCACTATAAGAACAGATAATTATACATTCTCTGTACATATTTAATTTTCTTTGGAAGTGGACGAACAATTTTGCTCGCCGATATTTTATCAAATTATCTTTCTTTTGTCTTTTTTGTCCAAGGAATCCTGATAAATATGAAGAGTTATTGTTATTTTCATTTCTCGGGAAAAGAGATATCTGTTAATTTATTTTAAAAATTTTACTAAGTTTAATGTAGAAGTTTTATCTATATCTTTGAAGCTGTTTTTTATTTTTTTTTTCTAACGAGCAAGTCTTGGAACGAATACTGTGGATTGATATGACAGAACTATGTCCAACGACTTTAATGACCGGTCGATTGCTCAGATGCTTTATATTTATTATTAATTATCTATGTGTCAGTAAAATACGGCGATTTTACTTAAAAATAAATCATAGTTAAAATTTTTATTTAGATAAGTACTTTTGTTAAATTAATTGAAAGAGCTTTTTGACTAGTCCCGGTTATAAAAGATGACTTTCTTTATTCTTTTCTTCAAATAAAAATGCGTCCGATTTGTCTGTGTACTTAAACAGTGAGAAACATTTTATCTGGTTGAAACAGAAACGTTTTGGATTTACTGAGGTTTCCCATTTGGACATTTAGTGAAATATGACGAATTTGAGAAATATTTCAGCAAATAAATCTGACCAGGCTGGGGTGTGGTTGAAAACAACTTTACTATTTACATTTTGTGGTCCAGATTGTCCTGGATAGTTCGAAACGGCTTCGCAGTTACACTTGATGATTACTTTCAATTTTAAGCGCATTTTACAGCGGACGAGGTTACCTATATTGAATTTTCGGCTAATCAAATATGCATATTATATGCCGAAAGTAAATTAAAATCGACTTATTTAAGTAATATGAAAGTAACAGTACGACAATAAATCTGAACAATAAACTTACACACAAACGACATTTCAGATTCAACAACCTCCCCCAATTCCAATTCGTCCTCCACCAGTCCCAAAACGTACATTTCCACCTCCACCTATTTCACATGCACCACCACTCATCCCGGTAGCACAGAACAGTCCTCCCCTTGACCCCAACTCCCATCTTAGAAAAAAATCCCCCCAACCTCCTCCTCTGCCGCCAACTCCTAAAACTAGAGCACCGCCGTTTAACCAGCTGCTGCCAAGTCAGAAGCCTGGTTTACCAATGACTAGAGAGCAACCTGGAGAACAATATCGAAAACCCTTGACAAATTTTCCTTTTGACAATGTTAAGCCCACACATGGAGAAGTCAATAGTAAAAGGAGTAATGTCATTGTTGGTAATAAACAACAAGAAAACAAACCAGCAACACCAAGTAGAATGTACAAGCCTAATCAGCAAGGAAAAATGTCGATGCGTCAGGACTCTGGAATTTCGACAGACAGTTTTAGTCAAAACTCCTCGCCCAGTTATACAAGTAAAAGCATGGAGACTCCATTGATTCCTCCAAAAACTCCAGTTCATAAATCGCAGAACGGCAGTATAGTTACAAAGATTAAAGATGTAAAAGACGAAGATGATTCACTAGAGGAAGTAAATGGAATTACTAAAAGTGTCTCTACCCCTGCTGGTCTTCAGACTGTTGTAAGATTTCATAATGGATCAAATATGACTGTCCATCATAAGGTAAGGAGCATCTTTTTTCTTTTATCTGAGTGGCAACAATAGAACATCAAGTAAAAATAACTCTCACTTTTAAGATAACGAAAACTCGTCATATTATTCAGCAATTTCATCAAAAATTCTCGTATAAATTTATCGCCGACTTCCGCGTTTTGTATACATTGATCTCCATCAAGGCCAGATTACTTCTCCGTGTTTCGGTCTAATTAATTTAAGCCTTGTTTTTTTTAATTAACGTTTTAAGAACTTTAAAAAATATTTAATATTAATGTGCAAACTTAGAAAAAATTCACAGGCAGTGGCAATTAAAAGATATCTCCGGTAAGAAAACAAATTCCCGGGGTTCTATCTTAGTGTTTACTTCCCTTGGCGCTGCAAACTGACAGAATTAATATACATGAGCCTCAATTCTCGTTTAGAGATTCATATTCTTAAAGCTCCTCTTCTGAATTTTAAAGATGAAAACAAAATCCATCATTCAAAGATTATATTTTAAAAGCGTCAACTTGTGCGATGTTAAGCTTATAAAAATGTTACTAAGTGTATGTATTAAATATCACTCACCGACACAATTTTACTGTTGTGTTACTCACAAACTGACTGAAGCAACTTCTGTAGTACCTACCTTCTTATGCTGCCTCTAAGTCCATTTTACAACCTTTCTTTTAGATCAAGTATCAAGCACACAAACGGCAAAATTAAATTTTTTTCTTTCCAGGACTGATTTTCGCAAATGTACAGGGTGTCCAATTTTCGTCACTTTTGCAGGGTATCTCGGTTATCTTTAAAGATAGAGAGCGACGGTTTTCGTAAAACTATGCTACTTTTTCGTGAAACCTATGATGCTTTAAACAGTATTATTATAGGCCCCTTCGTTTGGGAGATACAGGGCGATTTTGAAAATGTGTCATATTCAAGCGCCTCTCGTATCGCAGTTGCCTTTTAACTTATCGGTAAGATAAAAACTGACTATTTTATAGTTTTTGCATAGAATCCAGTGGCGCAGTCAATTTTTTTCTAGAACAAAATATAGTTCGGTGGCATCATGCGAATTTTCATTCGATTCAATCAAATTAACATATCCTACTTTTCAAAATTTTGATAAACTCTCATTTCAGCCATTTTTTAAGCGAAAAACAGTAATAAATAACAAGTAGGGATTTTGAGAACAATACTATTTTTAGATGGTCCCTTACAAATTTTGACAAGTGGTCTGACTAGCAGCCTTGAAAGGATACTATTATTTTCATTTGTTTCAAGTCATTATATCACGGCTTACTATGAAATATTATATCCTTTTTTTCAATTGTAAAATTCGGAAGTTATTTCAAAAGATATGTTATATACCAATAATTTATATTTTTGAAAAGCTATCTTCAAATTCGTTCCTTCTAGAAAAAAATTGATTGCGCCACTGGATTCTACGCAAGAAACTATATAATAATTAGTTCTTACCTTACCGATAAGGAAAGGCGACTGAGATACGAGGGGCGCTTGAAAATGACCCATTCTCAAAATCGTTCTGTATATCCGAAACAAAGGGGGCTATGAAAATTATGTTTGTAGCATCATATGTTTCACGAAAAACCGCAGCCCTCTATCTTTAAAGATAATCGAGATACCCTGCGAAAATGTCGAAAACCAGACACCCTGTATATTTTATTAGCTTTACAATAATGCGAAGTCCTCAGCTACATTCCTAAAAAAATTACACGTTTCAGATTTTAAGAGAGTCTAGGAGGCCATCCGAGAGTTATAAAAACAGATTTTTTTACAAATTTAGATTTATACAACTAGTAGTGAATGCTGTTGCACTGTTTGCAATAGGAGCTGGAATGACTGTGTATTTTAAAGGTGAGTTATTCCTAAGGCTAACAGACAGTCGATTTATTTGTTATAATATTTAATTTAGTTAATAGTAGAAATCTCTGATAGTAGTCATAATATAATTATATATGACACACACGTTGTCGTACCTGTACAAACTGATCCATGGATATGTTTCTCTTTCTAGCATACCCATCGAACATAGTAACCATAGTAAATAAAACAGTAAACGTAACAACATCACCTATAATCATCGAAAAGAAAAGCGACAACCCTGCTCCAGGAATCTGTTTGCCAGTTATCGTAAGGTTTTGTAAACAGAATCAATTACCCTATAATTTTACTGTTTACCCTAATTATGTTGGGCACTTTGGGCAAAGAGATGCGCAAATGGATTTGGAAATTTATGACGCCGTAGTCGATGTTCGATGTTACGAATTGGCTGCACTTTTTTTATGTACAATATTTGTACCCAAATGTGGACCTGATGGTATTTTGGTGCGGCCTTGCAGAACCATGTGCCAAGGTAAATTTTATCTTTGCAATATACTAACAGTAGAGTACAAGGAATCTTACATATTAAAACCTGCGTAGTCTTATAAACGTTATTGGAATTTTCCTAATAAAAATTTAAAAATTCGTGAAAGACGCTGCTCTATATATAAAGTCTGAGGAAAATCGGTTATTCACACAATGACATGCCTTTGCCCCAACTAATCTAACTGCCAGAAACTTTTATTGGTACGTTGCGCAAGGTAGAAAAATATTGTAAACATTAAAACGTAATATCAATGTCGTCTAAAAAATATTTTGTGAAAGAAGGTTGGAAAATGTATGTATAGGCTGCGTAATCTTTTATTCAGGAAGTGCTTATTTAAAATGCAGACGTATTGTTTTTCAATTAAGACTTGATGCACGAATTAAAGATTTGTGCATAATTTTATTAAATATTACAGCCACATTTCAAGAGACGATAGTGGCCACTTGTATTTGAAATGTACTCTTCGCGTGCTTTTAAAAATGGAAATACTAAACTAAAAACTATTTTTATGTCCTTTACTCAAGGTTTTTTAGCTTCCGTGGGTATGAGTATTTGTTAAAAGTGTAGTCAAATATGGAAATATAAATAAATTGAAAATATAACCAGTAAAATATTTTAATTTACACTTTTGAAAGGACTTCAAAATGTAAAGTGTTAATAAAAGCAATCGCCTGTAATTATATTCTTAACCTCGTAGGTATTATCCTTCACTTCCACAGTCTTTACCCGGGTTTGCTCAGCAAACCTTTCTAAAAGCGGGCTCTAATCCGGACTGCGAAATTAATGATTTATTTTTGACTGTGGCTAGGGTCACTATTACGGACATTTATCTTGAGTCCCTCAATATTAATATGTTAGTTTTGCCTTTGGATTCCCTGTTGCGCATAGAATACGTTAGTTGGGAGGCAAAAATTTTTATGTACAAGCAAAAAGTACCTTGCTCGTTTGTTAAGAAAAATCGAAATAATTTTCGAACAACTATACTATTTACCCTACCGATGACGGAATTTTGGGTCTATCGATTTTTCTGCAGCATAGGAGGTTGTTCTCGATTTTTGCATTTGTATACATAAATGTTACAAAACGACAGATACATTTTATTGCATCAATTGATAAATTTATGTTTCAGAAACAAAAAGACGATGCGGATTTTTTCTGGACGTTTTCGGCCTGACATTGCCAAAATATCTGGAATGTAACCTATTTCCCGAATCAACCGATCCCAACGTATGTATCGGACATGCTGAAGTAAAAGCAGCAAAACTTCGCGAGTCTAAACCAAGTAAGTCGATGTTTTGATCTTAAAATAGAATTTCCCACTAGGAATGTTCATATTTGGGTACACAAAACGTCGATACATATTAGAAAAAATTTCAGGATAGAATCCGGTAAAGTGCCAGAGTCTTGTTAAAAGCAATATATCCGCTATTTAAAAACATAATAAGATCAACTAAAAAGGGTTTACAAAGATATGAAAAAGTTATTTTAAGCGCCCCCCTAAGATGGTGCTGCTTATTTCAACACCCAAGAAACCATCTTTTTATTTTTAGAGAAATTGATACTTTATTTTATTGTAACTTTTTTTATCTTCTGACAGCCCACAAAGGCCAGAACCTAAGAACCATGCACCGTGGGTGAACTGCAAAAGTCCTACTAACACATCCAGAGCTGGAAACATCCTTAGGGATTTCACCAGATCTTAAAGTGGATATGTGGGGTGGTACCATTTCGGTCGAGGAAGAGGTTCTTTACCATCTTCTTTTTTGTAAAGCAACGACACGGCGTTTTTAAGCAGTCGCCCATCCAAGTACTAATGTATCTGGTATGGCCAGTCGTATTATTTTACGAGGTTAACAGAATAAAAGAAATAATTGTAGTGAAGCTTAGTTGCAAGAAATTTACTATGGACGGAATGGGCAGAATCTTTGCCACACAACTTTTTTTGCAGCTTTACTTATCTTATATCGATATTTCTAAAGAGGAACATCCCTATTATAAACTTTCGAAACACTTGAAGTTCGTCAGAGGCTATTATTAGATAAATTCTGTTCAAAATGGTGCTTAACAAAGGCTGAGAATTTCTAGCACGACATAGTCAAGCAAAAAGCACTACATCTCAGTTTTCCTTTAACTTCAAAACTTAAAAGATTGTTTACTTTAGACTATGTTAGGTTTCAAGCTTTTTTACTCGTGTAACCAATCTCATTTTATTAAAAGTATAGCCACCGCATATAATTAGAGAGAAGGCATCAATCATTTTCTCTGTACCGAGTGGGTTAAAGTAGTTAGATGTGTGCCCTTCCCTTTCCAACCTGAAATCCTTTAAATCCCGTGTCAATAGATTACATTTCCCTTCTCTTCAGACGCCTACAGTGTATTAGTACTTAGACTTGAAGTCTACGTGAGCTGTCTCGGATAAAGAAAATCGGTCAAGTGCAAGCCATACTTGCACAATTGAAGCGTTCGGTCGAATAACGGTCTATGTTACAAAGAAAAAATCCCGTTTTAAATGTAATAAGGGCCTATGAAGTCTTTACTATCGACTAAAGGAAACTGTCTCTTTAAATAGCCGTAGACATCGCTGAATTTAACTTTTATTTGGATATTCCTGTACCTATTTTTTTGAAAATATTTTTTGAAGATGTTTTTGACAAAGTATACGTTCGAAATACGTGTTTTCGAGAAAATATTTTCAAAATATTTCATAAATCCGTTTTCAAAAAGGCCACTGAAAAAGCTGTCAGGACATTTTTGAAAAGTGTACGTTCAAAATAATATGTTTTCGAGAAAATATTTTTGAAAAATTTCGTTACTCCGTTTTGCAAAAAGCTATTTTTTCAAAACAATCTAAGAGCATGTAAATAAAAATGCCAAAAAAGGTTTGCATTTGTTATATTACATATTAACATTGATATAATATTCATATTTTTGTGGTACAATTCATTTCAAAGACCTTACATAGACGGCAAATGTTTGTTTATAATTTTTTGTCAAATATGTAAAAATAGTTAATGTTTATGTTACAATATTAATTTTTACAAAATTCGCTTTTGAAATCCATTTTGTACAAGGCTTTAAGAGGAGGGCGCCCCCCAAAATCCGCGCCTGTTAAAACACCATTTCTATTCGGCGGACACGTGAGCCCCCCCCCCCCCCCGCTCCCTAAATTTTTGTAGACCTTGGGCAGGTTAAAGATTTAGAAGCTTTTTTTGTGTAGCCAGGCGATTAAAAAATTATTCTCTCTGTAAAAATAGTTAATGTTTATGTTACAATATTAATTTTTACAAAATTCGCTTTTGAAATCCATTTTGTACAAGGCTTTAAGAGGAGGGCGCCCCCCAAAATCCGCGCCTGTTAAAACACCATTTCTATTCGGCGGACACGTGAGCCCCCCCCCCCCCGCTCCCTAAATTTTTGTAGACCTTGGGCAGGTTAAAGATTTAGAAGCTTTTTTTGTGTAGCCAGGCGATTAAAAAATTATTCTCTCTGCCTGTCTTTGTCAGCTGGAGCGTTTCTTCAGAGAGCCATTTTCTGTTCATTTTCCCATTGCCTGAGGTATTTCATAAGATTACCTGTAGTGCTGCCGCAGGTCCATAGAAAGGATCCTTCTCTAGCAAGTTGGTCAGCAATTTCATTGCCTTGCACATCTTTGTGACCCGGCACACATATTAGAATTACACTATTGTTTTCTGTCAGTTGACTGAGAGATTGTCGCCAATACCGTGCAAGTTTAGAGTAGAAGGTACATAAAGTTAGTGCCGTTATAGCTGTCTAGCTGTCCGATAGAATGTAAATTTTTGCTCCTTTAAAAAAACAATGGTAACAACGCTGCAAAATAGTAACTATTTGTGCAGTGAGCAATTTTTGCAACAATTTAATTCGGAGGGTAATCATCATCTGCTGATGATGGTAACATGCTAAGCATAATGTGCCTCGATTTCAAAAAATATTTTTTGATTGTAAAAAACTGTATAAGTACGCTTAAAGTTCAAGAATCTCAAAAATGGCGATGTTCTGGCTTCAAATAGAATGTTCCACTTATAGAATAGCTTGAAGTTTTGAGTGAATATTATAAGGTAAATTCCTCCCAAAATGGCATTTAATAAAGCAGCTTAGAATATACACAATATAGTAAACGCGTTACTATTTAATTTATGAATTACCAACAATATTTTGCTACAGTGGAAGTGCAGATACTCTGCAATATACACAGTGTGTATAAGACAGTGGTGGTACTAAATATTATACTGTGTCATCTAAGTTGTATATTAAGTCAGCCCAATGAATGGTAACAACCACAATCCGGCTAAATATCGAACCTAGCATATAACTAGTCGAACTAACAAGCAATCACAATTTGAGGTGCAACAGACGTGTTTTTTTTACGTTTCGTTTATTAATTTACTTAAAAAAGACGTTACTAAAGAACAAATTGTCACAAAATAATTAAACATAGTTCAGGAATTACACCTACAACTTTTATCGAATATATAATATCAGTGACCCTTCCAAAAATTATCAGAACTTTATTTTAAAATGCGTTTGAATTCCATCCCATACGACAAAGTTTTTTATTATAACATTTTTTCCTGTGCTATACGCGACACTGAAAAAAATATTAGGGCGAATTTTCTTAAGCCGACATGGCTAACTCCTAATAAGGATTATGCATATTTTTTTTTGATTTTATAAATCGTTTAAGGATAATTTAGCTACAAAAATGTTTACTTTTCGGTATAATCTACTACAAAATCGGCCATTTGTCCTTAGTGAATAGTGACGTCAGGAAGTCAGAAAAAATAAGTATTAATCTACATGTTAATGTAAAGCTTAACCTAAAGCCGAACAAGTTTGTTTTGCTCGGAAACAGTCAGAGAGGGAACCGAATTTTTTGGGGTGATAGAGAATGGTGCAACTAACTTAGGTAAAAAATTCAGTTATACAGGATGTTTTGTTTCGGAGCTATTAAACGTCAACGTCGAAATTTCCGCGATTTCTGTTGAAATCGGGTACAGGTCGCAAAAGTTAATTAAATCGATGTAAATTTTCGGAGATTGTAGAGGACCTGGATCTTCAGAACTCTATTGAAAGTGGTGAGGACCGGAAAATGGCAAGTAAGTCTTTTGAATTTTTTTAGGTCGAAAAATTCTTTTTATACTTTCTTTTTGCCTTTGCATTTACCTAAACCTTTAAATCACTGGAAAATGGATATATTTGGGAACAACTGGCAATTTCGATTTTTGATTCAAATATTTCACGGTTTTTGTGGGATCAAAATGGTTCAAATTAAAATCCCATGTACGTCATTGGAAAGAGCTCGTCAAAATACATGTTTTCCATAGCTTTTAGTTTCTTTATTCTTTATAGGAAGGGAGCAATCGCAGATTAAATTTCGGTTTTTTGACTTTTTTTGCCCTCGACATCGGTAGATTTGAATCACTCTGTAATTTTTACCTATCTAATTTTTTCCCAATTTTTCAACACTGTTTTATAAAGAAATAATAACACTTTAAAATGAATACCGAATGGGTCATCCAGGAGCGTATTTAAGGGGTAAGAACAGAATTTTCTTGATTTTTTCCGACAAATCCTATTTTTAACCGACATTATTCCACACTATTTCTCTTATTTAGTGATTCTTTTTCGGTTTATTTTACCTACTAACTATCTAAGAATACCTCCCACTAATTTAAATCGCTTATTTTTTCGTTAAAGTTATAAATAAATAGGTTTATTTGCATCGGCGATATGCAAAATTTGAAAATTTTTAAATTTTCGAATTTTCGAAGATTGCCATGAAAATAAAGAATTGCAATTAATTTTTTCGAAATTATTAAGATATGATGTGTCAAAATTTCGCAAAAATACTTTTTGTTGCAAAATTGAATGGTTCCTGTGCCGATTTCGGTTTGAAATATACATGACGAAGATTTTAGGAAACTTCTACTTTGGGTGCAAGGATATTTCATTGGATGAGTTACGCATTAAATGCCATTTTTATGGATTTCTCGATGACCCTACATCGCTGGAATTCGCCATGTACGCATAATGAGCCATAAACACAGTTTTGACGACACAACCAATGGGATCACGTTTTACAAGTTTCGAAATTCGCGAGATAATTTGCAGTAGAAAACCCTTTTTTTTTGTTAATAAAGACCAAAATAAATGGATAACAGCAACCGCCATAAACATTTAATTTGTATAGAGAATATAAAAAGAAATATTTCAGATTTGTTTCGGTTATATGTATATTCCCTATTGCCCCTATTGGTTAGTTTAAACTTGTTTTTTATCTGAGACGGCCCACATAGACTTTAAGCCTAAGTTATAACGTACCGTGGGCGTCTGAAGAGAAGAAAAATGTGATCTATTGACACAGGATGTAAAGGATTGGAGATTGTGAGGGAAAAGGAAAACATCTGTAGGCAATTTCTTTCATAATCTGGAGACCCTAGGTATGAATGAGCGAGACAAGTGGAATGTTATCGACTTTTGTAGCTGCACAGTTAAGAGATGCATGCGTAACGCGCCTCTTCTTGTTCTGTTAGGAACAGTCAAGGGGGGAATTATAGCGAATAGTTCTTTAGAGCAAAATCCGTCAAAGTACCGGTAGAAAAGGGATAAATGCCCAACAGCGCGGAGATGAACGAGAGAAGGGAGTTTTCTTGTAAGGAGTGCGTCATTGATGAATCGAAAGGCTTTCTATTGGATAGTATCAAGGATGTTAAGTGTCGAATGTTATGCCGCCTCCCAGATGTGGGAACAGTACTTTAGGTTTGGTCTTATTTGGGAAACATAGAGAATGTGTAAGTTGGAAGGGTATGTTCTGGCTCGAAAGAGAAAACCAAGCTTTTTAGCTGCCGATGTGGCTACTGAAGTAATGTGTTTGTGCCAGCTGAGATCATGTTCGAAAGCGATGCCAACAAGGTCGAACGATTCTCTGTTCTGTAGGACTTGGTCATTCATGTGGTTGGGGGTAAGTGTTGCCAGAGTAGCAAGACTGGGTTTTGAAGGCGTTAAACTGAACAAGGTTTTTCGTACTCCAGTCTTAGATTAATTGAAGATCTTCGGAAAGGGATAGGTGCATAGAGAAAGTTAATTTGTCAATAACTGTCAGACCTTCTGCTTAATTATTCTGGCACATTTCTAGTTCTATTTTTAGCCATCATCTTTTAAAATAATTTTATTGTACTGGTTTGACTCGGTATATTAAAGTAACCTACGCCTGTCTCTGAAACTATGTCCTCTTTTTTTCACTTTAATAAAAAGGGGTCGACATCTTCGACAAAGCTTTCAAGGTGTACAAAAAGGTCCTCAACAAAGTTTAAATGAACGTTTTTGTATTGAAAAGGAATTGAAAGGGATTAAAACCAAGAACAGATTTTCTTTTGCCCACACTAATTAACTAATAAAATTAATGATATTTCATATTCACTTGATTCTTCGCTGACCCGAATTTGTAATTTCCACTAGTCTAACTTTCCTTGTAAATGTCAAAAGATGAGAAATTTGAAGAATTTTAGAATCTAATTTGTTACGTTTGTACTTATCATTATTTTAATAAAAGATGATTGCCTCTTATTCCAAAATAATTCGCAATTTGTAAATTGAGCATGTTTTTTAGCTGAGACTGCTGAAATGAGTGGCAGTAAGATTAGGTCTAATGAATTTTTCTTTGTATGTGTATTTATTTCTTGATGATTTTAATAAGCAAGCAGTTAAAATATTCTTATCAAACGTGGCACGCAGAAATATTTTGATTTGAAAAGCTACCTTTAAAACGTAGGAGATTTGCAATTTGTCGATTTTATTCTAAGAATTCTCTTCACTTTACCGCTTAGTCTTTATTCGTATTAACAGCTGTACCCGGAGTCATATACTTCGAATTATGCAAGGTGGCCCATTTTAACTCGTAAACACAATTGTGAGAAATAATTTTATTTAATCTGGCTATAAGTTTTTATCTGGCTTTAAAATTTATGAAAGAGTCAGGCCTTTTTAAACGCAGTTTATAATACACTGCCCCGCAAAAATGCGGAGCCCTCTAAAAGTTTACTAAATGTTATAACTAAGTCGGTTCCTTTAAATAAATGTACTGGGGCCAGTGATGCGACTCTACCCCAAAGTTCAGTCCTAGGATCCATTTTATTTCTTCTTCGAATTAATGACCTGCTCTCTTCAACTACCAATCCCATCCACAGTTACGCTGACGATAGTACTCACTCCAATATTTAGTTTTCCAGACATGTCTCGAATCAAGAGCTGAATAGTAGACGCAGATCTATGCACCACTGGAGTACCAAACCTTGTTCAGTTCAACGCCTCCAAAACCCAGTCTTGCTCCCTGTCATGCAAAAAATCCGACAACAGTTACCCCATCCACATGAAGGTCCAAGTCCTTTAGAACAATGGAACGTTTAATCTTGTTGGCATTGCTCTAGAACATGATCTCAGCTGGCATAACCACATTACTTCAAGAGCCACTTCAGCAGCTGAAAAGCTTGGTTTTCTCTTTTGACCCAGAAAATATATCTCCCCTTCTAACTTACACACTCTGTGTTTCCCAAATAAGACCTAATCTAGAGTACTGTCCCCACATTTGGGGAGCGCATCATCTTCGACACTCAACATCCTCATCCTATTGAATTGGATACCAATTCACTCAACGACACACACTTTTTCGTATTGCACAGCACAAATTCGGGTTCGTTCAATGATTAGTTTATCATTGTTGACCAATAGGTTATAAGATTGCTTCAAATATAAGGGTTCATTGGTTTTTAATAGGTCGTTTAAATATAACAATTATTTGATACAGTAATACCCTTTCTAAATTCAATATAAAATATATCATTGGTGTGTGTAAACGTTCATTTGTAAGATTATACGTCTTATTTAATCGAAATACTTATTATTTTTGCAGCGCTTTTTAGATTTAGTTTATATACACACCATAAAACACTGAAATGAATTGCTTCAGTCCCCACAATTGCTAAAGATCTATTTTTTTGCGCACCTTTAACGCAATAAACAAACAGTCTAAAATCTTAAACGACTATTCAATGAAGAAATACCAACAGCACAATTTTAACCCCTCCAAAGGGTGTCCGCGAGCAATAGAAGTAATATTTCAGCCAACAATAGAACCCATTGAATTAATATTTTGTATTATTTTTCTAATACCTAGCTTATATGTTTTATTGGAGTGTTTACTTTAATTAACATGATATAAGAATTATTCACTTAATTTTTAGATTTTTTATTTAAATTGTAGTTCTTGTTCGTTTATTAAAATATATTGTAATTTAAATCGCACTGCCTACAATTTATCGGTTTCCAATAATATTTTCTTGTCATTGAAAAAATGGTTATATAGTTTTCAAAGAAGTAGGAATATTTTTGAATAATAAGTCTATATTTAAAGAAATGTTTTTTAGAATTATTTCAATAATGTTTTGTTGAGACAATATTAACTTTAAAATAACTAATGTGACGGTGGTCTGTGTTGACTCTATGCAAAAGAGAGCCATCTGACTCATCAATGATCCCACTTCTCTCGCTCATTCGTACCTAGGGTCTTCAGATTATGGAGGAAATTGCCTGCAGATGTTTTCCCTTTTCCTCCCAATCTCCAATTCTTTAAATCCCGTTCCAGTAAATTACATTATCCTTCTCTTCAGACGCCCACGGTACGTCAGTACTGAAGTTTGAAGTCTACGTGGGCTGTCTCAGATAAACAAAAGACGCTACCTTACTTCAACTTACTTATAATCAAATCACTAATCGATGTTTTGGATAATAAGTTAATTGCTCAAATCTTAAAACTTAAGATCGATCAGGCAAAATTTATTGAAACTTGAATACAAATATTTGTTATTGATTTGTGTTGTTAATTTTAAGAAATGTTGCACAAAATAAAAAATCGTGGCATCAAATTAGAATCAAAAGTTTTAAAACTACTAAGTTTTGACGAATTTTTCGAGTGTCAGTGTTTTGCCGTTGAGTGTATTTTAGTTAAACCAAGACAGTTTAATTTAATATGAAAACGCGGGCTTTAAAATGAAAATTTACCACTCGAATGTTTCCCTTGGTGGTATTTAAATTTCGTTTATGAATGTACCGAAAGAAAATTATACTTAAAAGAGAAAGTTAACGATAACAAATGAAGGAGGGTCTTAATAAGTGTTGGTTTAAATTATCTTTTTACCATTTTATTCTTAAACTAAGAGGTCCTCGTCGCCTTTATTCTATGATCTCACGCCATCGAACACTGATTTTATACAGTATGTCTGAAATTAATCTTACAGCTAATGGACCACAAGTATTATTTCCTGAAAATTCGACCTTGCTACAGAAATCTTAAGTAATGGAATAGAATGAAACAATGTTATCTATAGAAACTAAATTCTAAAGAAGCATACGTCTTCTTTTTAAGAAAGATCCAAGATTTTTGTGTAGATGTTAGTAGATTTTGGCTACCACTAATTAGACAAAAGGTTAATAGTAATAATCAGATTCGTAACAATTTTATTCAATAAAATAGTCACTATTTAGTCGTTCTGAACATGACATTTAAAAAATTATAGTAAAAATACGCTTTTATGAGTAGGTATCGCACTAAAAAGTTAAGAATAATTATTTTCCTCTTATAGCTGTATAAGTTAACAGAAAACCGGGGTGTGCAGTGCGCGCATCATGCGGAAAGTAAAGGAACTAACAAACTCCGCCTCCCTTTACTTCGCACACATGCATACCGCTACTTCTGTACCCCACAAAATGCCTGACATAATACTTAAGGTTAAAAAGTCCAAAGAATTCTTCTATCCCTTGATACCAAAAAGTCCTCCTCCATTTGCAGTGGCAGTTTACCTTTAAATAACGATTTTATGTCTTTTTAGCTTCACGTGGCTTAGAACTTTTACACTTTTGAGCCACCCTGTATGTACTAGATGAAATTTTTGAATGGCAGTGCTATTTTCATACGATGCAGAACTTTTTATAAAGAGACACTTTTTTTCGTAAAATCAGTAATACAAATTTTTCCATATGCTGAGAACTTTCGAAGACACGCTGTATAATTTTTTTAACAAAGAAAAAATCATATTATTGTATTGTCGCCAGAATTGCATAAGTTTGCAAGGTTTCAAATCGATACGATAATTAGAAGTGGGTGAAAAGTGAGTTGTAAGATTCCATTACAATGTTACAAAGTTACAGGTCAAGCTAATAGAAGCGTGTTAAAAAATGATTAATAGTCATTATATTTTTCCAAGGACATTTTATGAAATTTTAAATTACTTAGTTCTTCTAGACAATTAAAATTGTAACGAGTTTTCTCAGGCGTAATAAACATCAGAAAGCGACATAGCAATGCATCAAATATAAATTTATTCAGTTCTGTCAATGAGAATTTATCTTTGCGGCTCGACGACGACGTTCAAACTTAAACGTCACCCGCTATCTTTTCTTGTCTCTTGTTTGAAAGACTAATTATTCTTCATTGGAGTCATTGCTCCAACTTTTATTTTAGAAACTAGTAATGTTGCTGGGAGCGGGTTCATTTTCACTTCATAAACTATACGATTTTCCAAAAGTGAAGTTTTCTATTAAAATTTTATATACTTCTAGGGCGAGCAATAAATACGCTTTCTTCTGAACATAACATTAAAAGTGTAATACACCATCGTTGGGCCTCACATGTAATTAAAAATATTCTGTAAAAAATAGTCTTGACGTAGAGCTCACTTTGAAGCAGAAACTCATTATTATCAAAATTGAAAATAAATAGTAATAAGAGATTAATAACTGCAGGACCGGACTCTAAGCTCCACAAGAATAGGTTTAGTTCTGGTAATACCTCATGGCGTAATGGCATCTTTTGTATCATCATATAAAAGACTAGCGAAATAAAATAAAGAATGGAAAATTTATAAATATATATATATTTAATCCGTGTCTATAGAAAAGCTTAATACATTTTTACGAGGAATTTGATCCAATCTCTCTATACTTCCAGAATATTTGTATTGTAAGCCATCGATCTGAAATATTTATTAATTTTACAGGCCGAGATAGCGCCCGATATATGTTTTCATATATATATATATATATATATATATATATATATATATATATATATATATATATATATATATATATATATATATATATATATATATATATATATATATATATATATATATATATATATATACATGGCGTCCAAGGTAAGAAGGGCCAGCATGGGGACCTCGCTTATGGTTAGAAATACAAAATTGGTTAAATGGGAAAAAGCTGCATAATTAAAGAACTAACAAAACGATGCTTCGAAATTTTTTATATGATTTTTCATTTTCGAGTTATTTTAAAAAAACTGAATTTTCGAATTTTGAATTTAATTTTTTTCTGGCGTTAATATGAAAGGTAGGGCAAAACTAATAAATCTTCTTAATAGCAACTTTTAATGAACCTAAAGACTACGTCATCAATTTTTTTATTCGACGTTTCGTCTTTGGGTAGCGATCATCAACTTTTTTTAATGTCAAATTTTTGGATACCTTTTGATTCTGAATTCAACAGTGTACTACACATTATGTTTAAATTACATTTTGAGTCTTTTTTACCATTATTAAGAAATTTCTGTGATACGGACCTGTCTCCTAAAACATTTCATAAATTGTTTAGGATTTTGTAATTTAACGAAGAAAATAATGAAGCATACTCAAACTTTTTAATTTCGAATTTTAATTATGGCTTGTAAATATGAAAAATAATCATTTAATTACTTTTAAAAAATATTCCAAGACCAGTGTAGGTAAACCACACATTATGGTTTAATTAGGTTTTGAGCCTTTTTTACCCATTATAGACAAATTTGAGGTTCATACATTTGTTAACTCCATTAAAGTATTGAAATGCAGTTTATAATAATTATTAGTAAGAAACATTAATTTAATAACCAACCAATTACTATTAAGAATTCACCACAAATAATTTAACAAAGGACATACATGGATGATAGGTACTTATCACTAGTATTGCCTAACACATTCGTAAAATTCTTGTGGTGCTATTTTAGAAATGTTTCTGGGGGTTAAGGCAACTCTAGATGTTTTTCAGCAGTAATTAATTGAAAATTTTTCTTTTTACAAGCCATAATTAAAATAAGAAATTGAAAAGATTGAGAATGCTTCATTATTTTCTTCGGTAAATTACAAAATCTGGAACAGTTTATGAAATGTTCTAGGAAACAGGTCCGTATCACAGAATTTTTTTAATAATGGTCAATAAAAGACTCAAACCCAGATAAAACCAGACCAGATGCGAAAGCTCCAATGCCGCCTGTACTTCATGCGACGGCGAGCCAAGGATTGACGAGACGATCCACCGGCGCGGCGGTCTGGCCTCTAGTACGGAGAGCGAGGTTATAAATTTAAATCACAGCATCACAGCCACTGCCGTGTCTTCTTCAAATGTAACGTAACTACTGTATAGTACAGACGCCTGCACTATCGCAAAGTGATGGTGCAGGCAGCCCTCAAGGTCATTGAGACTGAACATGATATTTGACAGTCTTACGCATCTGGTCTGGTTTTATCTGGGACTCAAAACGTAATTCAACCATAATGAGTAATACACTGTTGAATTCAGAATAAAAAGGGTTTCTAAAATTTGACATCAAAAAATCAGGACCGCATTTAAAAAAATGAAGTTGATGATCGCTGCCCAAAGACGAAACGTCAAATAAAAATATTGGTAACGTAATCTTTAAGTTCATTAAAAGTTGCTATAAAGAAGTTTTATTAGTTTTGCCCTGTCTTTCATATTAACGCCAGAAAAAAATGAAGTCAAAAAATAGAAAATTTCATTTTTTTAAAATATCTCGAAAATGAAAACTCATCTAAACAATTTCGGAACATCATTTTATTGGTTCTTTAATTACGCAACTTTTTTTGCTATTTAATCAATTTTGTATTTCTAACCGTAAGCGAGGTTATATATATATATATATATATATATATATATATATATATATATATATATATATATATATATATATATAGTATAATAATTTTGATCAATATACTCTATAGTGTCTTGTCGATTACAAAACCGGAACCAACAAGAAAAACTATTATTTTTAATGTTATGAATCGGTGGGATTTATTGGCTCTACCAAAAAGGAGCTCAGCCTGTTGCAGAAAGCTATTATACATTTGCAACAATTTAATTTAAAAAACACATAGCGCTACAAAGCCACAAAATTACGATCAAAAAGTTTTGTTGCAAAATTGTTTTACACACTCCAAACAAGGTTTATTGTCACGAAACGTTTACGGTCTAACTCTATTGGATTAACTTAATGCAGTTAGCCCAAAGTAATAAAAATCCCCTTAACAGGGCTTGTCAATAGAAAGGCTTATTACATATTTACGAGAAGTTTGATTTAGTGCTTACCGAGTTACTTAAACCATCGATCTTTTAAAATATTTATTAATTAAACCATGATGGTTTCTTTTTTGTAACTATTATACTGGGGCATTTTAAAGTGTTTTATTCGATTTGACGATGGCGGAAATAAGTAAGTGCGTATAGGTTACATAACTGATAAGGGATATAATATTGTGTAATGCTTACCCGGTAAGTATTAGAAATTTGGATGTGCTCGGCTAAACATTTGCCACCGGTCATCGCTCCGTGAGTGCTACGCGTCTGACCATGGAAAAAATTCGCGTTTGGGGAGCGGACGGCCTTGGAAAAAAATACGCGTCTGGGGAGCGGAGACTCTCTCTTTGCTACTTCTATTTTAAGATATTCAAGACAAATAGTTTTTTCGATTGGTTTAAGAGAGCAATGAGTGAGTTTTTCTTCTGAATGGTAGAATCGAAGTGAGAGTTTTGCAACAAACCGTAGATTTCACTGCATATTTCGTTATAATACATCCACTTTTCCTTCAAACCGAGTGCTTTGCTATAATTCTCATAAAATGTCGCGTTATAATCTTGAACTATGTCACCTTTTTAATTTTTTTCAACGAGTGAGTTGTGCACGTCTCATATATTATCAGAAATTCACAGTAACGGATTTAGGGGGCGCCCCCCTCTGAAGATTTGTACAAAAAGGATTTGAACAGCGAATTTTATAAAAATAAATATTGTAACCATACCTACATATTCCATAAAATATTATTTAAACAAAAACAAACATTTTCCATTTATTTAAGGTGTTTGAAATAAACTATAACACATAAAATATAAATTAGATCAATACTAATATGTTATATAAAAAATGCAAGCCTTTTGTGACATGTTTGGTTTATATACTCTTTTATTGTTTCTGAGACCATTCCTCACACAGCTCACTGCGATTTTATCAAAATTTGCGCCGTGTGGTTTTGAATTCAAAAAGAATCAAATAACCAAATGGTTTTTTGTCAAAAAAATTCTTTTGAAAGTATTTTTTTTTAAACAGCTTTTTCAAAAACGGATTATCGAAACTTTTTAAAAATATTTTCTCGAATATACGTATCCCAAACGTACATTTTTTCAAAAATGTTCTGACTGCTTCTCGAAAGATGCTTTTTTGAAATCGGGTTTATGAAATACGTTCTCGAAAACACATATTTTGAATTTTTTTTTAAAAAGTGGTACATTTTTCGAAAGGATATTTTTTCGACAACAGTATTTAGAAAATTAAATTATGAACTCTAATAGCTTGGAAAATGTTAATAAAAGACAGACAAAAAAAGATCCCGCAAAACCTAAAAGCACCTTTTTTGGGTTTGATCAGGTTTCCTTAGGTTTGATATATTACTTTCTAGTAAATTATTTTTTCAATTAATTTTCAAGCCGTCGCTTGAAAAAATTAATATCCAAAAAAATGTAATTTCAAAATGTATTTTTGAAAAGTGCTTTAAAAAAATTTGAAAAATTGTACTTTCGTAAGTACTGGTATATCCCCCCACACGAACAGAAGTCATAAACGAAAAAATGCTACAATTACACTTTCACATTATTCAAACAATTTGTCCTGTAGCGTGTAAGCTGACATGACCAACTCTTCTGTTTTTTTTTCAACAAACACCTTTTGTGATGTTAAATTAAGGAAATTTTTTCGAAAAACATTTTTTCTCTGAAAGACGCTTTACGAAAATGGATCTACAAAATATTCTTGAAATTTTTTTTTAAAATAAATCTTTCAAAAATACATTTTCCGAAAATAATTTTTTTAGGAAACATAGTTTTTCTAAATTTCAGTTATGAACTCTACTGGTTTAGAAAATGTCAATGAAAAAATGAAAAAAAAAGATCCTGAACTAACCTAAATAATCCTTTTTTGTGTTCGGTCAGGTTTACGTTTCCTTGTGTCTGCTATGTTACTCTGTAGTAAATTACTCTTAAAAGAGTTTTTTTTAATTTGAATATTCTTTTTGGAAACATTGTTTGAAAAAATGTACTGTCTAAAAACATGTTTTCTTAAAAAATGTAATTTCGAAAAGTGGTTAAAGAAAAATTCGAGAAATTGGTTTCCGCAAAAAGAAATTGGAAATATCCCTAGTTTTCGAAAACATATTTTCGAAAAAACGTGTTTTCAAAAACTATGTTTTTGAAAATTTTTCACATATCAGTCCGAATGGGCAGAAGGTATGAATAAAAAATGGTAGAATTTTGGTAAGTTAAGATGACAAACCGTTCTGTTTTCGCAAGAACAGGTTTAGATATTTCGTCCATTAGGAAATAGTGCACATTTCTTAGAATCCTAAGCAATGGGTCTCCGGTGGCCGAGTGGTACGGAGCCAGCTTCGCTACCTTTGAGGCGCGGGTTCGAATCCCGCTTCGACCATGGATATTTTGTGATTGTTGGAAGGTGGTAGAGGATTTCTTCCTCGACCGAGGTGGTACCACCCCACACATCCTTTTAAAGGACTGGTGAAGTCCGTATGGATGTTTCCAGCTCTGCATGTGTGAGTCGGATTTCCCCAGTACACCCACGGTACATAGTACTTAGACTTCGGTCTTCGTGGGCTGTCAGAACATAACAAATATGTCGCACGCAAACTTGCCTGTTCCTTTTGGTATATACTTTTGTGTAGCTTGAGGTGAAGTTGCGCCCCCCCTAAAACCGCCCCTGCAAATTCAGTAAGACACTTAAAATTAATGCCCCTGTACATATTTAACATTAATTTTTTGGGTAGTCTGCCCAACTGGCTTTCAGTGCGACATTAAAAGATGTATCCCCCAAGACTGGCAGTGTGATGGTCACGTGGACTGTAAAGATCAATCAGATGAACTGAATTGTAAAAAATGTGGTACTGGAATGATCCATTGTGGGTTTGACAAGTGCATAAACCAAGAACATATGTGTGATGGCAAAGTTGATTGTCCTTGGGGACAAGATGAGAGAAATTGTCGTAAGTGCATACTGTTTAAACATAGTATATGCAGTGTGGGCAAAATCCTCACATTCTATGATTATTTGCATTATATATTATTTTTTAAATATTTTCAGTAAGGCTTAGTGACAGAAATGGCGACGAAGGCAAAGGCCGACTTGAAGTATTCAGGCCTGATCAAGAAAAATGGGTTCCAGCCTGTATAACTCAGTGGGACGAGCACCTATCGAAAAATATATGTTTTTTGTTAGGATATGCGTAAGTTTTTAAAAGTTTTCAGTTGCAGAATATTTTAGCTTAATTTTTATTAATAGTTAGTGCACGGTTGTTTTTTATTTTCATTCAATTCATTTAGTTTTCACCAAACGTTAACTGTAAGAGAGCATTAGACATTTTACTATTATTACTATAGTACTGCAAAAATAGCACGCCAAGACTGGTACTTAAGATTGTTAACTTTTAATACCCCATTCAACAGTTCTCGTGCTGTAGCAAACGAATGATTTAGAGCTATTAAAAGACCTTTATCATTGCCATCAGTTTACCGTAGAATTCGATCATTTGAACTACAGAAATATATAAAATTTCGTTATCTCTGAATGTTGCAGTTTTCGAAAAATTCCGTTCATTTGAACTATGCCATCTAATAAGATGCTTAGCATAAGTACAGAAAGTTTCAGAACAAAACAATTTGGTTTCGGAGTTTACCTGGCAAAATTAAGGAATTTATTATCACGAGAGCACCTAGCTGACTGCCAATAATTGTCATTTCAACCAAAATAATCCGGTCGAAACGCTGGCTAACTGTATTAAGCCATTTTCGATGGATGAAAATCCGGCTAGCACATTTACGTGGTTCAGTTACCTAACAAATTTGAAGAGAGTTATTTTACATAAAAATGAAAGTTTAATAATATGACAATAATACTGGATTTACAAGTCTCTTTTATGATGTAAATATATACTATTCAACTATATTTAGCGGAATTTGTTACTATACCAAACTTGTGAGGTATAAAGCAAACTTTGTTTAAAACTTTTTAGCTATCAGTAAATGAAAATGAATCAACGTCTTTGAGTCATATCGAACATATGTGTTTCAATCCAATACTCTATAACATAAATCCCATGTCTAATTCATAATGCTACAAAGTTATTATTGTTTAAAACCTTTAAATATTATATAATAAACTAATCTTACAATTATTATTGGGGCTTTTCTTACGTACCTATCGTTAAACAATAAACGAACTTTTAAACAGACTAATAAAAAGATCTTTAAATGCCTCTAGGTGTTAAATTTCCAAACTTTTAAGGTATAAAGGAAACTTTATTTAAAACTTTTTAGCTATAAATAAATGAAAATAAATAAAGTTCTTCGAGTCATATCGAACATGTGTTCCAATCCAATATTCTATAACAGAACTTCCATGTCTCTAATTCATATACTATAAAGTCATTATTGTTTAAATGCTATAAATATTATTTAATAAACTAAGCTTACGGTTATTATTAGAGCTCTTCTTACTTTCATATCGGTAAACAATAAACGAACTTTTAAAGAGACTAATAAAAAGGTTTTTGAATACCTCTTAGTTTTAAATTTACAAACTTTCAAGGTATAAAGGAAACTTGCTTACGTACATATCGGTCAACAATAAATGAACTCCTAAACAGACTAATAAAAAGCTCTTTGAATGCCTCTATGTTTTAAATTTCCAAACTTTCAAGGTAAAAAGGAAACTTAGTTTAAAACTTCTTTAATATAAATAAATGAAGATAAATAAATGTCTTCGAGTCATATCGAACATATGTTCCATGTCGGCGAAAAGGTATTTGGAAGCCGAAAGCACACAGCAGTTTCAAGTGATTTATTTTAAATGGCAATCCATGATGCCCCATTACTTTATAGCCAACAGACTCAATTTCCGGTACACACGCTCGTGAACCTCGTTGTTTGGAAATGACCAGTGTCGTCACTTAACAACTTTTTTAAATACTAAGCAATAAAATTAACAAATATGATAAACCTCGCCATTTTCAAATTACCAGTGTCGATAATTAACAAATTTTTTTAATATTAAAAGAAGGAATTAATCTTATGTTATTACTATACCTACACAACTTAGCATTTGTTTCTTAATCTTTGCTTAATTAAGACTTATCTTTTTACAGCAAACGTTAAATTTTATGTGCTCATCTGCTGTTTAATTTTATGTGTAGCTAGTTTGTTAAAAGGTTATTTAGAGGTCGAATTTTTCATCATGTATAAAAAGATTTAGAATAATACTTATGTCGCAGAAACAGCAAACCCTTAAAAGGGAAGAAGTCCCAGACTGCTTTTCCCTTGACGGTTTGTTCATATTTGAGTAAACAGTTTTTTCTAAATACGATATTGTTTGGACAATTAAGAGTATCAATGCAACGCAATTTGGAAAGCAAGAATAAAACACGCCAAATGAACTTTATAGGTATTATAAAATGCGATGCTGTTTATGTAAATATTTTTTCTTTCTAGAAATACCAAAAACCACAGCAGAGTAATGAAAAGCATGGAAAAAAAATCTGAATTTTTCGGCGAGTCCAGGTATCCTACCAGGGAACAAAATCGTCCCTTTAACTTAATTAGGGAGTTTGCTTCATGCAATGGGACAAGCTATCCCACTGTTGACCTAATTTGCACCGACTACAGTAAGTCTCCCACTATTATTTATCGGTTTCTTATTTTCTCTTTTGAAAGGCCCGCGTACAACTTCTTTTCTTAGGATTTTCAGTAAATTGGACGCAGCACAGAAAGATTAGCGTAATCCTCTGTCACTCAGCAAGGTATTTTTGTTCAAAACCTTCGTATTGTCGCAAAAACAAAGCGTCTGCTTTCAGTAAACACGTTCCTAAGGAGTTTAGGTAATTTGTTACAATGCCTAATTAGAAAAAAACTTTCTTCTGGGGGGTTAGAGAAGTTTATTACCTCATAAATACCTTTATTGATTATTCTGATTTTAAAAACTTTTGAAAATAAGAAACTAACTGTTAAAGCAGATTAAAATGGTAATTAGAACAGGGATGGATTGGCGAAAATTTTTTAAATTAATAGGAAGTTATAAGAATTAGGGAATAGGGATAAAACTTAAAATAGGTTGTTTTAGAAGGAATAACTAAAAAATGAAACAATGTCGAAGACACGGAAATTTAGTAAATGAAAATTTCAGACACTTTCTTGGGGATAATTTCAAAGTGAAAGATATCCAAGTTTGCGTAGTTGCGAATCTTGTAAGGTGTTTTTGTCAATAAAAAATAAACAAATAAAACAAATAAAAAAACGAATGTCAAACAAGCGGAAATATGAGAAAGAACGTTATAATTGAAAGATTGGATTCAAAGTTATTGTTTGCAATATTTTAAGAAGAAATATAAATATTCAGAGAGAAATCAAAGATTGCTAAGAATCTGGAAAGTTTTCCAATCTGTGGAGATGACGTCCCTCCTTTGTAGTAGGAAAATCAACGTCGGTTTTTAGTATTTTCCCCTCTAACGCTTACCTGAGCAGGAAACAAACACCGAGCAAAATACTCATTAAGGCTGAATTTAATAAGTTTTTATTTCTAAAACAATATTTTTTTTACTTTTGCTACTATATTAATGTATTGCCAAATAGATTTGTTAAGAACTATTATAATGTTTTTGTCGTTTCTAGCGTACCGTGAAACGGAATCACTTCGGTGTCGGTCCGTCCGTCCGTCTGTCACAGGCGAATTTTTCCGAAACTACTCGACGTAAAAATTTGAAATTTGGAACAGGGATAGAGTGTGGTGGCCCAATTATAGGCGTGAAGTATAAAAAGTTAAATTATGATTCTGGAGGTTAATTTCGCGGGGTAAAATGGACGATGGAAAAAAATTTCAAGTGCATCGTGTAGGGTATCAAATGAAAGCTTATTAAAGCACGAATTCAACGATATATTGCATTTTTTAAAATATTTTTCGGGAAATACGCTTAAAAATTTCTGTCCCCCACTCTTATCACCAGAAGGATCGCTCAGAAAAATCTGAAAAAAATCGTTAATATTGAGAATTAGGTGTGGATTGAGCCAAAATTATCAGGATTAAAAAATTCTAGCGGGATTAATTGTTATAAAGAATTCAATTGTTTATTTCCTTATAGCTCCTAAACCATTGGTTTTAGAGAAAAAGTTTTTTAACAAAAAATATTTCTCACGGTGTAAGGAACAACTTGTGTTCTTGCACGTTTTTAAAAACTTTGATATTGGGCCCACTCAGCTCCGCGCATACGCGATGTGATACGGCGTTGGTGACGTCGGTGGCGGGTAGCGCGGGACATGGACGGAGATCGGGTGTCCGAGGTTTGCTCAGGTTAAGTGGGGGGCTGATTGCAGGGAATATTAATTATGCAAGTATACCTTGCACTTGACCGATTTTTTTTAAATCCCTTTACGTAACCCTAGCAAACCCAAGCAAAAATTAACATTTTTATCTTTAAAAAAGGATATGGGAAGGCACATTGTAATAACCAATTTGTAAAAAAATTAGAACTAAATAAGAGTACTAATTATTTAATTGAAAGTAGTCAGTACCGTTGTAAAAAAAGTTGGGTGGGATGAAGGAACCATCACCTTAAAAAGGTTTCCCCCTGTATATTATTCGGAATAGTTCTAAGCGCAAGAATTTAGCTTGATACAAAATTTGAAACAAATATCTGAAAGAAAGTTCAAAACAAATTGAGATAGTTGGACAATTATACCACTCTGTATCCTGAAAACCTAAAGTTTATTCTAGAACCATCTCTACAGTCTTCTAAATTACTTGGGATACCCCTGTATGTTTGTAACAGTTAAAATGTCAGCACGCAGGTTTCTTTCGACGCAGTTTAAATATTATGACTAGAGCGTCGTATTATTTTATTTATCTTTCGATAAAGAAAACGATACTTTTTATTTATCTAGCTAAAAAACTACTATTTAAAACACTTAAGATAATGCCAAATCTTTAAACTGACATCTTTTAGAAAAAATTTGATCAGAAAACCATTATTCTTTCATCAGCAACACCATCAAATCCAATTTAATTTTACATCGAGAAAAAAACGTTCATTTCTCACTTGTCCGCTTGGCGTTATTTTTCAGTCTGTGGAAAAGCCCGCAAAAGCTATGCTGAACGGAAACGGACTCCTAGAATAGTTGGAGGGATTCGATCTAAACCTGGAGACTGGCCCTTTTTAGCTGCCCTTTTGGGCGGGCCTGAGGAAGTTTTCTATTGTGCAGGAGTACTTATTGCTGATCAGTGGGTGCTAACTGCATCTCACTGTGTTGGAAAGTAAGAACACATGTATCATGATTGCTTAATTTATTATACAGGGTGGGAAAAGATTAGTTTGACGTGGGTAAAATTTTTTAAATACAAATTTACCTCCCATAACAAAGGTATCCAGGTCTAATTATCCTTAATACTTTATAGTCATTCGGATGTTGCTGGTTGGACCATACAATTAGGCATAACACGAAGACATGCCCACTCCTTTTATGGCCAGAAAATGAAAGTAAAAAGAGTGGTTCCCCATCCAATGTACAATCTAGGAGTGGCGCATGATAATGATGTTGCTTTGTTTCAGGTAAGTCTGATAAGTTCTGATCTGGAAATTTTATATAGCCCAGTGTTTGTAAAAGAGTTGATGATCAGATTTAAGTTTCCTGCATATTTTTGTTATGCTAGAAAAGACGTTAGCTTATTATCCCTTAAAACGAAAAAACAAGGATTTTTCAAGTAACATGACCATATTTTCCGAAATTATTTTGTAGTAAACAGGCTTAACTTTAAGAACATTTTGCGTCTTCATTTAATAATAATGTTTTCTACTAAAGAAGGATAAGGGATTAAGGATTTTTATGACAAAATAAATATTCTTTGTCAAGTATTTTTTCTACTTAAGACCTACGATATAAAATGACTTTATCTCTTCTTATCTGGTTTTTAAGTAGACGATTACATGAGTCAAATGCCTTTAATCCTCTTGAAAACCTGTTATATTCCTGGAGCTTAATCAATAAAAAATAATATGTCACGTGCTGATACTTCGCACCAACAAAATGATGAATCACGTTTTTTCAGATCACTTTTAGCGGTTCGATTAACCTTAAAAATATTTGTAGAAAAGTTTATTTTATAACATCATTATTGTTTAAAAGGTATGTACTAAACTTTGATCATTACGTCTCTAATTTAAACGAACCAGGTTTTTAAGTTATTTCTACAAAAACTTTAAATTCGTTTTTTAGATCTTACAATAAAATTAGCTGCGGGACGTTTTGAAAATATGGATAATTATAAAACTTTTCCGAGCTTCCGGTAAAAAATTGAGAGATATTTCAGAGAATGCTGTTAAACATAAATAGTGCACATCGAAAAGACAAACGCGAACCCTATTGTTTTGTATTTTAGTTAATATAGAACGGGCAAAATGTTTTCAAAAGTTTAAATTCTACATTCGCCATAAAAGTACTTTTAGATTTAACTAATGTACATCGTATAACTGCCGAGAATTTATGGGAGCATTTGCTTTCTTTCTTTATTTCTGTGTCCATCATTTGATGTAGAAATGACAAAAAATAGGATAAACGAAATGCATTATCAAAAATATCGGAGCTGCCAGCATAAATAGTTTTGCTGTACATTAAAGAATGGCCGGTTGTATACAAATAAATTGTGATTAATTTTGGAAATATGTGAATCACATACTATATATTGTGAGTAGAGCAACAAGAAGGCTATCATACAAAAGCACATTGTGAAGATAGTTAGATAACGGTAAATCATGCATTATAATAGTACGAATAACAAACTAAATCAACCTTTTCCGAACAACACAAAAAGGCGTAAAATATATGATCCATTACTTCAAGACAAAAAAGAAGTTTGTCTTGGGGTGTCATTTTACCTTACAATTTTTCTCCATAGCTTTCTAGTCGGGTGACTTTTCACGAGCATCTCTTACCGGTCTGTCTTCCGAAGCCAAATAAAGAACTTAAGCCTGGGACTATATGCACTGTTATAGGGTGGGGTAAAAAAGAAGATACTGGAAGTAAGTATATTAATTTATTTATAATTATTATACTTAAGTGATATTCCTATGAGATGTTTAAATACGTGATTTACTAGGGAATCACGAGAAACCTTATAAATTTTTTATCGTAATATATATAATGCTACTTTTATTATTTTGAGATATTCAAGAAAAGCTGGGTGCAAAACTCTTTCGTCTTAAAAGGTTAAAATCTCTTAAATTATGAGACTAAATTAGTTGTCCTCCTAGTTTATTTTTTTTTACATGGCAAGCTACAGAAAAATTCCAACTTAAGATTTTTGGAATTAAATAGTGAGTTTTGCAGCGAACTTATTAATTTGTGCATCTAGTTTCTATACTAAAAATAATAGAAGTCATTTGGACGCAAAGCAACCTAACTTATTTCGACGAAATATTGCAGATTTAACAAAATGTCCGTACAATTTCCATTTCAACGCGGTTACTCTCACGTAACTCAATTGTGATATTTTAGCTGACTGAAAAGGCAAAGAGTGAGTTCTGCTTTTGAATAACAGATCTAAAGAGGGAATTTTGCAATAAACCATTAATTTTTCAAATTTTCGTTCTAAAAGTATCATTTCTTCTTCAAACCGAGTGAGTTGTAAAATTTTGCATTATACTTTAGTGCTGTTAGTTCGTCAAATTTTTGCAAGAAGGAAGTTTTGCGTATCGCCTCATATTTTTGTTATTTATTAATAATTTACAGGCGTAGTTAAAGTTACTTGCACATATATCATTACGTTAGGTCACCTCGTATACGATAGCAAATGTCTAGACTTATATATTATCACCCAGGGTTAATATCCGGGTATGAGGTCTGACCTCTGACCTTTTCTATCAATTTTAATTTAGAGAAACTATTTGCCACTGAAAAAACTTTGCGTCCGTGATTGCAACTTATCTTTAGAACTTAAAGTAGGAATTCTAGTTAAATTGAAATTATTTTTAAATTAAATTTGTTTGATTTACTATTCATTATTAAAAAAAATTAATGGATATTTATTTGTTAAACGCAAGTTTGTGCAGCATTGCCAATAAATTAGATTAGTTTTTGTAGATATGACCCATATTTAAAAATATCTGTCTAGAGGAAACACAAATCGATACCTGATAGCTTTTATATATCATCAATAAACTGATGAAGCAAGCGAAAGTTTTAAAAAATCTTTTAATCATGTCATAATGAGCTTTAAAGACTCAAAAGAATAATCTGTATGATGATGAATAATATCGCGTTATTTTCTATAATGTAACTTTTTATTTCTGGCCGCGGCAAGTTTCTTCTTTCAGAATTAATTGGTTCCAGAGAGCTAATAAAAGTTTTTAAAAAAGTTTTTTACCTTCCCAGCGAGCTTCTACAAGATATTTTATTTTTAACTGAATGACTTTACCAAAAAAGAACTTTCTAATTGTTCACTCATTCTGAGAAGTTTAAAGCGAAGTTACTTGAAAGTTACGGTCAAAAATGATCAGTGGTATTATTAGGATTTATTTTTATATCAACAGAATATTACTAGTCTGTATTTTTATAAAGAAAGGACTTACTTTTGTTGATGGAAAAGATATGTATTAAAACCAAAAGCTGGATTGAACAAAAATGCAGGCCAAGCGGAGACCTGCTAGCCTCTTATGAACTTGGAAACAAACATCCAATTATGAAACAAGAAAGAAATGTCAATTCCTATAAAATGAGTTTCTGTACTCCACGTGTGCTCTGGTGCAGTTTTATATTTCATTTTGTCATATGTCTTACAACTTATCTTGCATAGAAGTGCAACAGTACGTATGAGGAGTATAAAAGAAGTGTTTTTTATATATCGGGTGCGACGTAAGATGGATGTGTGGGGTAATAAGGTGAGGCAAGGGTAGGAATGAAAAATAAGGGGGTTGTAGAAATATCTAAGAAGTATTTATAATTTTTTGCAATTGATCAAAATTACAAAAGATTTCGAATACTGCTAAATAATTTACTTTTTGGTTATAAGATAAATAAATATGGGTGCTTTAAAAGTGTGTTATTGAATAACACAACAAACAAGTTTAAAGGTCGCTAAATTTGTATATTATTTCTGTTACGTCGTTCTAATAAAATACAACACTCTTGTGGAGGATTTTTAAGAGATCCTATCCAATAGAAGTGATGGATAGTTCTCTTGTATACGTCGATATACGAGATTTGGTTTTTAGTTTAATTTATTGAGATTTGGTTTTTTATTTAATCCACATATCGGAAATTTAGAAATTGATATAGACATTTGCGGCAAATTTGTCCGACGAGAAGTCACAAATTCTAAATGCTACTTAGGTCGCTCTATGTATTTCTAAACTATGCAAATCAAAGATTTCTCTTTAAAACATTCTAACATGGCTTAGATTTTATTTCGTGATCCCTTTATTCCTGTAGCTGTAAATGTTTCAAACATATCTTATTGTATGTACAAAACGAATTTAGTTAGTGCACTTTTCAGTGTCAGAATATGAACCTGAAATAAACGAAGTTGAGGTGCCAGTATTAAACAGGGATTTGTGCAATTCCTGGTTAGAACACCGGGATTTGAACGTCACCGATGGTATGATATGTGCGGGGTACAAGGAAGGCGGCAAGGATGCTTGCCAGGTAAGGTTAACCAACAAATATATTGCCGTAGTCATGGAATGATCATATTGTTCGTATACAGATAAATTTCCTAAACTAAAATCACTGTTTTTAATGAATTCATACATATAATTTTAGAGGTAATGTTGTTTATATATATATATATATATATATATATATATATATATATATATATATATATATATATATATATATATATACAAACAATATTATTTCTTAACTTAAAATAATCAGTTGAAAACTATTACATATTTTGTTTTTCTCTTTCTAAACCACTATAGGTATTACCCAAAATAGTTTGTAACAGATTAGAGAAAAGTTTTAACCACTCGGCGTACTTAATAAAGTCAACTCCACAAAGTTCGTAACCGCAGAATTAATATCAGCGAAATTCATTAACTTAAGACATCTTGTTGAAATTCAGTAAATCTTGGTCAAAGATTTTTAAATTTGTGCCTAAAAACATATTCGCAGCTAGATTAAAAAATAAAATTCGGTACAGTTGAAAAATACTATGAAAATCTAGATATTAATGGTCATCTGCGTATGTATACGGTCAGTGGACGCTACATATGAAATAAAACTCTCAACACTGACAGTCAGTGTTGACCAAATGCTTTATCAGAAAAAAAGTTAAAAATCCTCTTTTAACATGTTTGTTGCTTCTTCCACTCAAATCTTTCACCATGAGAAATTTCTTTTTGTAAGTGATTAGGAAACGCTCAATTAATTTTCGTAACTTTCTTTAAAAATACCTTATCGACAAAAAGAAAAATGTAAAAGATAATTAAATGTTTCGAAAATAAGATAAAGAACTTTTAAAGACAAGACTTAAAATTCCCCAATGTCGATGTATTTGTAAATTTCGAAGTTTTAAGAGTTATTTTTAAAGTCTTTATTTGGCTATTTATACTCTACCAAAAAACTCTCTCTCTCTCTTTCAATATATATATATTGCCGTACATTTTGGAGCACTTTCGGTGTCACTTCGCGATATACGTCAATGATTCGTCCTCGCAGATCTTCCAATGTGACAGGTGGGGTGCTGTAAACTTTGTTTTTTATGTGCCCCCACAAAAAATAATCTAAAGGACTTAAGTCGGGTGACCGAAGGGGCCACTCAATTGCACCCCTTCGTCGTATCAGCGTCCTGGAAACGTGTCATTTAAATAATTGCGCACATTTAGCGAGTCATGTGGAGGAGCTTTCTTGTTGGAATATCCTGTTCATTGTATGCAGGTCGCACCCCCAGAAGTTGAATGTATGGGCTGGTATTTTTGTAGGTCCTTTTTTCCGTCCTGGAAATTTAACAGGGGATATGTACCTGGATTTACTACAAAATGCCATCGACCCAGCTCTAACAAATATCATAGAGAACGACCCTGCATACAATGAACAGGAACTGATATTCCAACAAGACGGAGCTCCTCCGCATGACTCGCTAAATGTGCGCAATTATTAAATGACATATTAAATGACACGTTTCCAGGACGCTGGATAGGACTAAGGGGTGCAATTGAGTGGCCCCCTCGGTCACCCGACTTAAGTCCTTTAGATTATTTTTTGTGGGGGCACATTAAAAACAAGGTTTACAGCACCCCACCTGCCACATTGGAAGATCTGCGAAGACGAATCATTGACGTATGTCGCGAAGTGACACCGCATGTGCTCCAAAATGTACGGCAAAGGTTTGAAGATAACCTGTATCACTGTATGCACGTTGGAGGACAACAGTTTCAGCATTTACTTGACTAATACGGTAACTTATTGTTGGTATTTCAAAGATCCATATTTTCTAAACGAGTGGATCGATTTTCAAAAACTAAGCAGCACTGTATAGGGAATTAAAAGCCCTTTTTAATGATGTATCACTTGACCCCTATTCCCATTTGAAAAATTTAGGGGATGACACCCCCACTTAGGGGGTTGAAGGTTTTGCAATGCTCTTTCCGTCAAAAGTTGTCCCCTGACAAACAAACTTGACGTGTTTTTGATTTTGTCGAAAAGTTCTTTGCTAGCCAGTAATGCCTTGCGATACGTTTTGGATGGGCCACCCTTATGTATATATATATATATATATATATATATATATATATATATATATATATATATATATATATATATATATATATATATAGGGTTTTGCACCCATAAAGTAGCTATAAAAGTATATTGGCTGCCCTTCGCTCCGCTGCCCTCCCGCTACGCGACATCTTTCACGCGCTCGGCCATTTTCACGCATCTTTACGTGCATTTTCAACCGGTTTCGTAGCATTTTATGGAAAAATTAAAATATACATATTGTTCAATTAAACTTGTACTTTTCAAATCCGTTTCAATAATTAAAATCGGACGATCCATAGAGCATCCAGACCTGTTGCAAAATAGTGTGTTGAAAAATTAATATAACGATTGTGGCAAAACTAGTCGTCGGACAGCGTCGGGGTTTTGCACCCATAAAGTAGCTATAAATTACTACTTTTTCCCAAAGTTTGAGCCCTCTTTTTTTTGCTTAAAAATGTTTATAACAAATTAAAGGAAAAAATTTCAGAGTTGGAAATATAACAGGAATCATCTACGGATCGTCTTTCAGATGATGGCATAGGCGGTTTTCTAATAAGATTAATGTCAAAAAATTGCTAATATTTTGCTCTGTTGCTTGGCCTATTTGGGGAATAAAAGTCTTTATCGCAGTAATTAGTAGCTGAAAATGTTTTCTTTAAAAAGTTTTAACTTATTGTTAAGCAAAATCTATTATTTTTCACTGAAAAAGGACGCTATTTAGAAGTCTTTTGATCCCCTAATGCGTTCTTTTATACTAGGTTTTCTTTTGGTGTCTTTATTTTTTTTTTTAAAGTCAAGTACCAACAGTACCTTTGTGCTTAACACAACGGAAAAAAGTTATTAAAATCGGGGCCGCCATTCCGCAGTACACAGGCAAAAATTGTAGATCTTCACAAGTTTTTTTTGTTCTTCATAATTTTTTTAGGTTTTCACTGACTAGCAAAAACCCTTAAAATGGAACCATTCGGGAGACCTTGTCTACAAAACAAAAATAAATTCATCGAAACTGGCAAATCTCATTAAGAATTATGCGTAAACATACGGGGTGACCTAATAGTCTTAGTATCGGCAAATAAATATCATTGCCATTAATATCGATAGAGGTTTAACTATTATTATTATTATTATTATTGGTTAATAAATCTTGGTTAAGCCCTCTACGTTTAAAAATGGCCGATTTATGAATTTAAAAAGAAACTCTTAATTTTTCGGATTTTCTTCGTTGCTACTTATCTTATCGGGACGTTCGACCTCTCATTTTGTTCGTATTTTTATTCTCTACAAATCGTCCATTTACACCATTAAGATTGCTTCATTACTTTCCATTTTATAAGCAAAAAACTAAAAAAAATCGCGTTTTTTTGCTTAAAAATGTTTATAACAAATTAAAGGAAAAAATTTCAGAGTTGGAAATATAACAGGAATCATCTACGGATCGTCTTTCAGATGATGGCATAGGCGGTTTTCTAACAAGATTAATGTCAAAAAATTGCTAATATTTTGCTCTGTTGCTTGGCCTATTTGGGGAATAAAAGTCTTTATCGCAGTAATTAGTAGCTGAAAATGTTTTCTTTAAAAAGTTTTAACTTATTGTTAAGCAAAATCTATTATTTTTCACTGAAAAAGGACGCTATTTAGAAGTCTTTTGATCCCCTAATGCGTTCTTTTATACTAGGTTTTCTTTTGGTGTTTCCACATTCCTGCTGTTTCATAATTGGCAGGTACAAAAACCAAAAACCATTGACCTCAGGGTTTATAAAACAAAATATACAAGCAAAAGCAAGAAAATATCGCTTTAATATAAAACTTAGGGGGAGGCAAATCTAATTATTTGTCAGAATTTTAAAGAAAATTTTACTTAATTATAGCTAAATTAAATTAAAACAAAATTTTATATTGAATCAAGAGTAGATGTTTTCTCTTGTTTTATTATAAAGGCAGGTAATTTCTTTTTACATGTCAGCTTATAATAAAGAAATATTTGAAAATCGAAAACTGACTACGCTGGAAACCAATCCAAACATTCAAAAACTGTTATCTGATTTAAAGCGAGTAGGGAGAAGCTTTCTTTATCTATTGTTTTCCTAGTTAAGGTAATGGTTAAAAGCATTATAAACCATGACACTTTCCTATATTTGCGTTATTTTAATATTTTCTCTTAACAGGGTGATTCGGGAGGCCCATTGCTTTGTAAAGAAAGCGACGATCCAGATCGTTGGTTTGTTGGAGGCATAGTAAGTTGGGGGATAAAATGTGCTCACCCTCATTTGCCAGGGGTTTATGCTTACGTACCGAAATACATTGATTGGATTCAGACACAACTGAGACAATACTCTGACTGAGGAAGGATTCTCTTTAAAACTATGACAATAACGTTAAAGAATGATTGGTACAAATTATACAAGTAATTTATGGTTTTCTACAACATTTACAAAAGGAGGATTTTCTCACGAAATGATATAAAAAGCATTTGTAGCGAAGTATTGTGGGAACTTATTGATAATCTATATACATATATATTTCTGTTAGATTACGTCATTGTCAAATATTTACGTCATTGTTTTATCTGAATTTGAAAAATACTGGTATTTGATCAACAAAATTGAAGTATATTAAACAAAGTAAAAATATTTAGACAATAATATTTTGTATGCCAAATAATCATGTATTTTACAAAATTAGAACGATTTTATTAAACTTGCCATTTTGACAGGTATAACATTAGATAATACCCTGCCAGAATTCAGGCTACGCACAATATTGTAGTTTGACCCCTAAATAGTGATATCTTGTGACAATTTATTAGTGTTCGAGCGGACCGCTATATGTGATCTCTGATTTATACTATTTTAATATACAAAAAAATACGTGAAAAATGCTCAAAAGTTATTTGTTATTTCTCTCTAACACATACCCCTTTAAGTAAATATTTAAAAAGATATAGTTAATTTTAAAGTAATGATTTTCTTCTTCATAGCATTTGCCTGTTTAAGGTCGAGATCTTGTAAAAAGAGACAAACTATTTTTTATTATTGAACAGAACTTAAGTAATTTTGTTTTTGAAAAAAACTACATTTTCTGATCTCAATAACCCCGAAAATGACATTAGTCAACATTTTCGGAAAAATGCCCAGCCGGTTTTACCCCTTTCACCTCCACCCCTTTATTTTTTTTTAAAGTCAAGTACCTTTGTGCTTAACACAACGCTTTGTGCTTAACACCTTTGTGCTTAACACAACGGAAAAAAGTTATTAAAATCGGGGCCGCCATTCCGCAGTACGCAGGCAAAAATTGTAGATCTTCACAATTTTTTTTATTCTTCATAATTTTTTTAGGTTTCCACTGACTAGCAAAAACCCTTAAAATGGAACCATTCGGGAGACCTTGTCTACAAACATAGGCGCAACTAGGGAGGGGCTAGGGGGGGCTTAGCCCCCCCAAACTTGACATTAGCCCCCCCTAGACCGATTGGTGTTCCATAAAAATAAAAACCAACTTTATAGTAAGTCAGGGCTTAAGCCCCCCCAAAAGGTACTGTCTAGTTGCGCCTCTGTCTACAAAACAAAAATAAATTCATCGAAACTGGCAAATCCCTTTAAGAATTATCCGTAAACATACGGGGTGACCTAAAAGTCTTAGTATCGGCAAATAAATATCATTGCCATTAATATCGATAGAGGTTTAACTATTATTATTGGTTAATAAATCTACTTTTTATGTAATTTAACGTTTTCAACTCCCTTGAGGTGGACGTTAGGGAGTTAAGGTCAAAAATTTTAAATGCAACTCTATGCCGTGTGGTACCACTCACATTTTCGAAAATGGCAGATGTTATTTCTTGGCAGAGCTCCAAAATCGACTTTATTACTGCCAAGAAGTTCATGGTGGTCATTTTCAATAACTTTTAAAGTAATAAGAGAAATAAAGGATTTTACATTTTTTTTCACGATTTTTAATTTTTAATGGCTTGCCATTTAAAAATGAATTATTAAGATACGGACCTCAGGATTGCAGTAAAACATTTATTTTTTGAAGACCTTTAAAATGAGGTATCACACTGCATACGGTTACATTTAAAATTCTTGACCTCAAATCCCTAGCGTCACCCCGCAAGGGAGTTGAAAAATTAAATTACATAAAAAAGTATATTTATTAACCAATAAGATACACCTGAAATTTAGTGTCTCTATCTTTACTAATAGCAAAGATATTTGCTCATACTAACACTTTTTGGACACCCGTATACACGGTGTCCAAGATGAGGTAGGCCACTATGGGGATCTTTGTTATGGTTAGAAATACAAAATTGGTTAAATGCGAAAAAGTTGCGTAATTAAAGGACTAATTAGGCGAGCGGGACTCACCCCTAAAATGACCGACTAGTGACCACGGTCGTCCTAGTCGCTAAAAACAGTTTTACTTTATGTTTTCGAGGTCGCTGAACACGAATCCAAAGTTATTTTTTTGATTAAAGTAGGGGAACAATGAAAAAAATGGCAATTTAGTGCCAAATGAGGAAAATAAAATTTTCATACTTTTTGATATTCAACTCGCTATATCTCAGACAATTATTCATATTTCTTTTTTAAATTTTAAGTACTTATTCTCTAAGGTATTACCTAGAAAACAAGCTCCATCCGAAGTTCTCAAAGCAATTATTGGCTGAGTGGCGAATTTTCAAAGTTGTGCTATCAGGTTTTATGAGTCCTCACGTACTATCGCAAAAGTTGAGTGACGAAGTTTCGAATTTCGAGTAAATAGCTATATAGTATTAAAATATAGTATATAAGGAAGTTTTGTGTAAAATTTAAGCGCTTTATATTCAATAGAAAAATACCATTTCAAAGCTGAGAGCTGAGTACGGGCGCGCGCGTTTGGCGCGCAGTGATTATCGCGGCAGGCGTATACAGTGGTTTAAATGATTTTACCTAGCTCGATTGCTTACTGTATCGATTTTTTTAGATCTTTTTATTTGTGTTAACGTAAAAACATTTTTTATAAATGTTCAAAATAAACAAGGTAAGTACAACTCCTAATTAAAGAAAATCACTGAAAGGAATTTGAAATTATTCGTTTATTTTACCTACATTGACACATGAATCACTACAGTTACAAACATCACAGCATCTTAAGTTAGATACTATACAAGGGTAAATCGCAGTTGTACAAGCATTTTTACCATTACAGGAACAAAAATATTTTTGTAGTGTTTCTATGGCAGTGGGTCCATCATAATAATCGAATTGCAATTTGTCGTCTTCTACCAACCATCCAAACTTTGTCACATCTTCAGAAGCAATAATTATAGATTTTGTCGCTTGCCTCCATTCGTTGATTTGCCAAAGAGCTCTTAAAATATGCTTTAGCATAGCTGGTTTTGACGGAGGAAGTTTTGAGATGTTTAGATTTTTTTCGATGGCTAAATTATAGCGTAAGGAATTGATGTCAGTGCGAATAGCTTTTGATTTTTTGGGGGGATCATACAAATACGATACGAATAAGCTAACGATTTCTTGGACAATATCTATAGTTAAATCATTTATTTTAGCTAAATTAAGCAATTCTTCATTTGACATTTTTTTAGAGTGGCATTAACAGTATTTTTACCAATATAAAATAATGATGAATTTGTATCACAGCCGGTCAAAGCTTGTGCAGCTAAGAAAGATGAACATAAATGATTTCCTAGTTTTTGGGCTAAAATATGTATAGGTATATATCTTCTCAGATCAGTGCGGACCGAAATTTTTCCTGTCAAAAACCACAGCTGAGGACTATTTTAAAAATGTTGAAAGTGTGCAATAGTTATAATATATGTACAATGTACATTGAATTAGCACTACACAATGATAAACGTAAATCATGTAGCTAACTGTACTTACCTTGTTGATTAAAACATTTGGAATATTTATAAACAACGTGTTTTCACTAACATAAATAAAAATATCTAAAAAAATGCGATATAGTAAGCAATCGAGCTAGGTAAAATCATTCAAACGCCTGGATACGCCTGCCGCGATAATCACGGCGCGCCAAACGCACGCGCCCGTACTTAGCTCTTAGCTTTGAAATCGTATATCTTTTTTTCTATTGAATATAAAGCTCTCAAATTTTACAAAAAACTTCCTTATATACTATATTTTAATACTATATAGCTATTTACTCGAAATTCGAAACTTCGTCACTCAACTTTTGCGATAGTACGTGAGGACTCATAAAACCTGATAGCACAACTTTGAAAATTTGCCACTCAGCCAATAATTGCTTTGAGACCTTCGGATGGGGCTTGTTTTCTAGGTAATACCTTAAAGAATAAGTGGTTAAAATTTAAAAAAGAAATATAAACAATTGTTTGAGATATAGCGAGTTGAATATTAAAAAGTATGAAAATTTTATTTTCCTCATTTAGCCCTAAATTGCCATTTTTTTCAATGTTCCCCCATTTTAATCAAAAAAATAACTTTGGATTCGTGTTCAGCGACCTCGAAAACATACAGTAAAACTGTTTGTAGCGACTAGGACGCCATGGTCACATACTGCTAGTTCTAAGCTACTTTTTGGGGGTGTCCCGCTCGCCTAAATGAAATGATGGTCAGAAATTTTTTAGACGATTTTTTATTTTCGAGTTATTTTGAAAAAACTAAATTTTCGAATTTTTAATTGCTTTTTTTTTCTGGCGTGAATATGAAAGGAAGAGCAAAACTAATAAAACTTCTTTATAGCAACTTTTAATAAATAAGCTTAAAGATTACGTTATCTATTTTTTTATTTGACATTTCGTCTTTGAGCAGCGATCATCAACATTATTTTAAATACGGTACTGATTTTTTTATGTCAAATTTTAGAAGCCCGTTTTATTCTAAATTCAACAGTGTACTACACGTTATGGTTATATTACGCTTTGAGTCTTTTTTTCACCATTAATAAGAAATTTCTGTGATATGGACCTGTCTCCTAGAACTTTCATACATTGTTCCAGATTGTTTAATTTAATGAACAAAATAATGAAGAATACTCAATTTTTATAATTTGTTATTTTAATTATGGCTTGTAAATCAGAAAACTAATCATTTAATTACTGTTAAAAAAACATTTGTTTTCCAAATGATTAGTAAGGAGTAAAAATATCCAGAGTTACCTTAACCATCAAAAACATTTCTAAAACAGCACCGCAAGAATTTTACGAATATGTTAGGTAATATTAGTGAAAATTATACCAGTTGTTTTAAGCCAATCAGATGCCTTGTTTTTGACAGGGTGCTATGGCAACAACCCGAATTTTTCGGAAATTTTTTCGGTCACGTGACCTAGTTGAAAAATTAATAAGTGATAATTTCCCTGACTTGACAGCTGTCAAAACAAAATTTTACTAGGCACGCCTCTGAAACGTCAAAGTGTCAAAAAAGTAATTAAATAGCCACCTTATATTAAAACATCAAACCTCAAAGCAAATAAACGCTTGCCAAATTGTCAAAATTTGTATTTTTTTTTTAAATAATTTTTGGTATAAAATTTTAGTACCGAATCTCCCGCAAGCTTGACTTAATCTCCGAAAATTTTTTCTCTGTTGCGGATTTTTATAAGAAAATTTCCCTCGGCTGACGCCTCGGGAAATTTTCAAAAAATTCGCACCTCGAAAAAATTTTCGGAAATAATTCAAGCTCTAGGGAGATTATAAGTGATAATTACCTACTATCCATGTATGTCCTTTGTTCATTTATTCGTGGTGTATTGTTAATAGTAATTGACTGGTTATTAAATTAATGTTTGATACTAATTATAAAATGCATTTCAATATTTTAATGGATTTAAAAAATGGATGAACCTAAAATTTCTCAATAATGGTCAAAAAAGGTTCAAAACCTAATTAAACTATAATGTGTGGTATACACTGGTCTTGGAATGTTTTTTAACAGTAATTAATTGATTATTTTCAGTATTTACAATCCATAATTAAAATAAGAAATTAAAGAGATTGAGTATGCGTCATTATTTTCTTTATTAAATTACAAAATCTGGAACATTGCATGAAATGTTCTAGGAGACAGGTCCGTATCACAGAAATTTATTAATAATAGTGAAAAAAGCTCAAAACGTAATTTACTCATTATGTGTAGTACACTGTTAAATTCAGAATAAAAAGGGCTTCTAAAATTAGACATCAAAAAATCAGGACCGTATTTAAAAAAATTAAGTTGGTGATCGCTGCCCAAAGATGAAACAACGAATAAAAAAATTTACAACGTAATCTTTAAGTTCATTAAAAGTTGCTACAAAGAAGTTTTATTAGTTTTGCCCTACCTTTCATATTAACGCCCAAAAAAAATTAAATTAAAAATTCGAAAATTCAGTTTCTTCAAAATAACTCGAAAATGAAAAATCATCTAAAAAATTTTTCATGATTTTATTATTTGTTTAATTACGTATTAATTAATCAATTTTGTATTTTTTGCTATAAACAAAATGCCCATACTGGCCCTTCTTATCTTGGACACCGTGTATATAAAAAAATATAATTACGGGTCAAATAATTGATCGCCTTTTCTTTTGAAGTCGGTTAAAAATACAATTTCTTTTGATATAAGCTTATGGTGCTTCTAAAGTTTAACATAATATAATTGCAAACGACGTATTAATTGTTAATATATTATGTTACATATTACCCAATCAAACCCAATCGCATTTAAGCCATGTATTAGTAGCATCTTAACAATCAGTTTTTTGGGATCATATTTTTTTATTTTATTCTTTGTTTATCAACCTTTAACATCAATAAAAGTTACTAATAAGAGAACCGGTATTTTTAAAATTTTGTTCAATAATAAAATTCTTTCACTTTTTACAAGACCAAAAGGCGTCCAATAATATTCTAGCCGCTCTTATGTTTCCTCGTTTTAAAAGGTTTTAAAAGAGTTATGCAAATAATGTATCAAAAATTAGTTAAAGTCCGTAATTTGGACTCTTTGGAGTATCTTTAAACATTTTCAAATAAAATTAATTAAATCATACCTCGTAAAATAAATTGAAATACAAATTGAGAACCCAGCAACTAAATTCGACCACCGAATCCATTTCAAATCAGGTATTTTCTAAATAATCGTTCATCGTGCTAATTTAGTTAATCTCTCTATCATTGTAGAGCTTTCAGCATCATTGTTTTAACAGTTACACGTATATTTACCTACATGGTTATTAATAACCAATTTTCAAATTCCAAGGATTACGATATTTATATCGATTGAGTAAAAATGCATATTAATAACAATTAGCATATAATGTAATGCACGATAAGCAACTTCATGTACTGAAAGAGAATATTTATAATTTCCTTTTTGTACATTTTTTTGCTTTCACGATTTATAATAAGCGAAATAAAAGCCAGTTTTCTTTAAAACCTTTTCTTAATAATTGGGTACAAAAAAAACAAGGTTTATAAAACACAACTTGGGATCCTTTAGAGTTTTGTTATTGCTAAATACTAATCTTCAAAAAAAAATGTCAGAAGAAAAGCTTTCTAAGCAATTTGAAGTAAAATTATTCAGCGTATTCTGTGATGCAAAAGCATCTAAATGGAGAAGCTTTTTATTTGCCACTGTTTATGTCGTGCCGCATTAAATAATGGTTTAAATGTTAGCATAATGAATAACTTCCAACATTTCAATAAAGGTATTTCGTTAAAACGTCTTTATATTAAGCCGCTTTCAAAGATACATTATTTCGTAGTTTTCCACTATATTAAAATGCGATTCAGATATAGGACTGCATACCTGCATTATATCAATATTTGAAAAATATTGTTCAGTATAAAGAGTATTGCTTTCTTTAATATCTC